>OMNW01014259.1:0-14908 GCA_900303245.1 Selene dorsalis
GGTAACGCAAAGAGGCAGCCAACCTCTAATCTGGCCCTCAGCTATTTTCTCTGAAATCTCCGAAAGGGAGGAGAGGGGGAGAGATGAGAAGAAAGAGGAAGGAAGGGGGAGACGGGGAGAGTCAGTGGGGAAGGAAAGAAATTTCTGAGAAGGTGGAGGGTGGAAGGACAATAAATGGGAGAGACAGCGCTTGTCTGGTGCATGTGCATGTGTATTAAAAGTGTGTGTTTCATGACATCCTAGTATGTCCGTGTGTGTGTGTGTCTGTATGTGTGTATAGAAAATGTAGGTGTCTATGTTTATGTGCTTTTCTTTTGTGCATGTCTGTGTCCAGGCAGGTCAAGAGGGGTGGCCAGGGGCTGGGTGATGAGGCGTGTTAGGGACCTTGTGTTTGGTGCGTCTGTGAGGCAGAATGAGGTGGGGTGATGGAGGTAGGTGTGTGCATGTGTCTTTATGGGTGTGTGTGTTGCAGTGGCAGTGGCCGTGCCCCCCGGGCTGAGCTGGATCTCTCAGTGCGCGGCTGATTCAAAGTGAATGGCAGCGTGCTGTGTGGCTCCATTGTGGCCAAATGATTTCTGACACTCCTCGCCTTGTTCTCTGATGTCTGAGGAGACAAGATGACACACACACACACACACGCACACAGACACACACACGAACAGATACATGCTTACAAACACACACAGATGTGCACAGAAAACTGGAACATTTGACAAGATGTTCCACATTTTTGGCTCCAGTGTCTTCAGATGGAAAATTGTATGGAAAATTTGATGCTCAAGCGTCGTCCAAAGAAAGAACATGACAGTTGGTTGTTCTGTTTGCTTTCATTTACTTGTATCTATTTACTCTACATGTGTTTTACTTTAACATCCCTGACCTGAAGTAGTATGGGCCTGAGGGAGAAGGACTGTCAGGGGACAGAGTTCACACACAAGGAATGAGACTTTCGTGGCACTGCTTCATCTCTCTGTTTATACTCTACATGTGTACATACAACATATGTGCATGTATGTACTTATGTATCATTTACTGCTTGATCACTACCACTGCGACCGCATCTACACACACACATACACACACACACACAACAAAAACAATTTGCCTGGGCAGTCAGTGTGTGTCCATTTGGGTTTGTTTGGAGCTCTGTCATGTCACATGCTGTCTGCTCAGTGCTGTGCTCGTCCTTGCCTCAGGGTGGACACATCCAAGAAAAGCACTTGATTCGACTTGGGCCATGTTTTCTGGTGCACCACCGTGGCTCATCATTACTGAACTCTTTGGATCTCAACTACAACAGAGCAGAGCTGTTTCCTTAGATTTTAATGTCCAGGGGAATGAACAAGGGGAAACGCTATTTAGCCTGAAAGATAAAAAAGATCAAGGGATGTGGGCCAATTATATTGTCACAACATAGTTCAAAAAATGGTTATAAAGTGGATAAAAGTAAAAGTACATTTTGTAATACTGCAGATGTGTGCTTTTTTCAGCTTATTGTGTCTATTGAACTCAGTATCAAGAAATACAAAATACTCAGTATGGAAAATACGAGTTTAGTCTAAAGTTACCACAGTGTGTAACCTGTAAATATGATGGCTACCAGTGAAGTT
Organism: Selene dorsalis; assembly: GCA_900303245.1. Classification (NCBI taxonomy): domain Eukaryota; kingdom Metazoa; phylum Chordata; class Actinopteri; order Carangiformes; family Carangidae; genus Selene; species Selene dorsalis. The sequence goes on from OMNW01014259.1 coordinate 1,611, forward strand.
AAAAAAAAAGCCTCTGATTCATGCTTATAAAGTTTTTTCTTAAATAAATGAAGGAATATTCCCTCAGATAGCTGAGTATTGGAGTCTTTTTGAAGTCAATTATCCTGACTCCAAGTCGAGTAAATAAACTAAGTGTGCAGCCAAAGTAACATTTTCCATGTAACTGGAGCCCCATACACAGACTTAATATCTGAGCGTAAAATTAAAAACAGTATCATACTAGGTGGTTTGAGTGATGGTTGATTTATGGTGCAACAGCAGTGATGAGCGTGCCAAAGCCTGCAGGCAGCTTGTGTCATACTGCACTCACAACCTGGGTAGGACAGAAAGATCAGGATGATGATTTAAAGTACGAATGTCGCTGTTTTATAATCCTCAGCGGTTTTCTACTGTGCTCCGCCCAAACTACTAACTCTCTTTCCACCTGTGCCGTCGTGCGATGGATCGTTCAGAGCTTTAGCCCAGAATATTAAGAGTTTGGCTTTAAATATTTTCCCCCAGAAAAAGTAGGTGTAGACAGAGTGTGTATCAGTTTAAAAATCAGTCTAGCCTTGTCAGCTGCCTCAAGGAGAAAACTCAAAATATCATTGTGTCTTCCCTCCTCTTTATTCCTTCCATTGCCAAGATGCTGTGCAATTAGTTCAAAACTCTGCCGCAGACTCCTCACTAGAACCTCACATCGCTCTCGCACCACTCTGGTTCTCGTGTCACTATTGTGGCTTCTGACCAAATTTAGGATTGAATTCAAGATCCTCCTTGTGTTGCTCCAGAGCACATCAGCAAACTACAGCCTCCAAGATCCTCTGAACAAGGCCTGCAACTGTACCACGTACTAGTCTGAAAACATGGGGTTGGGGAGAATGCATTTTTGTTGCCTTTTGTCCCAGGCTGTGGACCAGTGTCCCCCGGGGAGTCAGGTCAACAAACTCTCTTGAGTGTTTTAAGTGATAGTTAAACATCTCTCTCTTTTTTTTCAGCTGTTTTTATGCAAGTTACCTTGTTAGTTATCTGATTGTTTTCATCTGATTGCTTTTGTTTCTATATCTTTTATCTGAATGCTGTTTAATTTGTAATGCTGTTACACCTGACTTGTACTATGTAATATGTACTGCATGATAAAATTTTACTTTTACAGCATGTGCATTAAACAATATGTTGATGTCCAAAAATGGTTCACTGATGAGATCACCATCATGCAGTAAAGTGTTAAATGTAAGTTGTCAGAAATATATGCTGTTATGGCTGATGAGGCCGTAACATAAATCAACTGGCTGTGTACATTGTCACAGACAACAGCATGTTGAAAGACTGTGTCCTTGAAATAGCTTCAGTGTTTTTGATGTCATTTCAAGTGCAGTTAAAGATGTGCTTGAATCCACTGGGTTGAATAGCAGAGTATGTGTGACTCAAGCCTGTGATGAGTGTGGAGGATGGAGCTGCTGTGTGTGTGTCTCTGATCCCTGCTACAACCACAAGCTAAATTTGGTTCTGTGCTGCACTTTCAGGGCTATACCAGAAAGCAACAGAGCTTTTTTAGTAACTTGAAACTTCACTAAATGTGTTTTTGTGTTTCTGTTGTGAAATGATGAACATCCCAGCTGAACTCACTTAAGGTTCAGTGCTATCTTGAGGTGCCTGGTGGAAATTCCAGCATCTACTGTAGGATGGACACGCTGCAGTTTGAACTTTACAAGTTTTCCAGGCTCTATGTGGTGGTGATGTTCATGTTATATCATCCTCTATAGTAGAGCTGAAGAATACTGTGTGCAGGAAGAGTGACTGTGACAACATATTCTACAAAGTTGCTGAGAAACGCTGAAATCATTATGGAGGGATGACAGACACTTGACATGGAAACTGAAGAAATGTGTGAATGCAACAACACCATGGAGAACCTGTCTGGTCTCAGGTGCAAACTAAAATAGCTGGTTGACTAAAAGCTGAGTCTTTCTCCTTTTGCAAAGAACAAGGAAGAGGGTACAATTCCTGACATGTGCTGTGTGTACAAACTGCCTGACCCAGACATGTTCCCTAGCTTGAGTGCAGTCTTTCAACCACCTTGTTGTGAGAGACCATTCAGTGCACATGGCTTACAAACACGGCTTAGACAAAGCAAACAATGGGCCAGGACCGACTCACTTCTTTTGCACTTTTCTCAGTCTCAGCACAGCACTGATCCTGAGTTGGACACTGACCATGGCAATCAAAATGACCAAATAAAACTTTTTTTTATTTCCCACTGTAAAGGTTTCAACAGTTCCTTGATCCTCCATTTCTGAAGCCAAAATGAATCACAGTGTCTGTTCCTCTTCTTGAAGAGGACATATTTAGTACTTGATGATGTACTGTCACCTGAAATGTACTGTATATCTACTGCTTTGTGTAGAGCAGCTGTCTCATTACATGCTGTTTGTTTTAGCAGCCATGTGAATGGGATTAGAGAGTGTGTGTGCAGGCTTCCTCAGTCATCAAACCCTTTTAAATTTATTCATTCAACCTCTTCACATAGACCACTCTGCTTACCAACCACATTCCCCAAAGTGCACAGATATGTGTGTGTGTGCCTGTCTTAGAGACACAATGTGTGTTGGGTGCATTTTCCTCTGTGTATGTGAATCTGTGCTGGTTTCCTCCGCAGTGTGTCTGTGTGCCTGAGCATGTTTGTGTGTACAGGTGTGCATTTGTTGACTCCTTTTCCTCTGCTGAATATGAAAGAATTTGATACGGTTTGAACAGCAAACACAAACATTAACCACATGTTGTTTTAGAGCACTAGGTGGTAAAGCACAGCCATCCACAATGACTGGATTAATCCCACTTCATCTACCTGTTTAAAAAAAAAAAGCAGCGCTCATTGTCAGTAAACCTCTTTCCTATCGCAGTGAACTTTCTCTTGTGCAAAAATCCACTTTACAAGTAAAATGACATGGCTACTTTGCCAGCTGGCCAACGTTTCACTCATACTTGAGTGGAGCTGTAACACATATATTTGACAATGCTACTTTTACCCCATGCAACCAACATATTATGCAAGAGTGGGTTATGTGTTGTATTGCATCTAAGGGCAAATTACATACTTGTCTCTTTCAGTGAGTATCATCCAGACAAGTACTATACATGGCTGCCCTTCCCTGCAGCCCACTGTAACCCTTCTCTGCAAAACAGAAGAGGACCAGAGAGAGAAACAGAGACAGAAGGGTGTAAACAAGGAAAGGAAGAGGGGAGAAGAGTTCAAGAGCAAAAAAAAAAAAGTTTATATCACCATGATCAAAACTTAGAAAAATGCATTCTGACAAATGTGGAATCAAACAGAAATCTCATAAAAGTAACAGATTGTTTAAGACTTAGTGAGAAACATGTGGCGCTTTAAGGGATAATATCCGCTCTGCGGCTGCTGATGTCATTGTCAAACTTGTCCCTCCCGTCACACTCACACACACACACACACACACACACACACACTGAGTGAGAGACACAGACCTCAATTAGGCTGTGCTGTGATAGGCCTCGGTTACTGGAGATGCAGCTTTAGCAGCAGTGTTCTTCTCCTCCCTTGAGTGACTGAGTAGGTGAGTAACCTTTTAATTGAATTATGATCATTATCCTGATGTCCATTGTTTCTGCCCCTGCTAACCCCCCCTCTTGCCCTCCTCATTTCCCCTCGAGGTACTGCTTGATGAAATTAAGGAGGACCCCCTCTTCCTCATGCAAAAGATATGGAGGTTCGCCCTCTTCTCTCCTCTACTCATCTCTCTCTTTTTCTCTGCAAAGATCAATGTTCATTCCATTGCTCGGAGCAACAGGCTACAAAGCTTTGTGTCTGCAAATTCACCTAAAGGGAACGTCTGTCTCATACTAGTTTGTACATCCTAGTGGGCGTGGGACAGACAGACAGTGATTGAGAGATGATGGGGTGCAGAAGAGGAAATATAGAGTAGAGGAAGAAAAGAAATACCTACATCTTAATATCTGTCCTTAAATGTGTCAGACTTTGAAGTGAGATTTCCCTCCTGCCCTCCCTCTCTAGACTGACAGGAGCAGGGATGCTGGTGGACTGTAGGCCATGCAGGGCTGTAGTACAGTATGCTGTGTGTCAGCACTGACTGGCCTGATTAGGACAACACCACACAGACAGAACACAGCAGGGGAGGGGAGGACTGATGCTGCTGGATCCAAGACAAGACAGGCTCACCCCCCGCTTCTCATCATTTCCTCATTTGTCTGCTCACTTGGCCAGCCATCACAGCCGATCTCCACGCCAGCACTTGACCTGAATAGGATGGGGTGCAGATATATTTGTTAAATGATGACCTGACCTCTCGACTGAGACACTTAACCTCTGCGGGAGAGCCGTGCCACACTCTCAGATTGGACTGATAGAGTGTTGACCCTCACAAAGCATTTATACATGAAACAGGAGCCCTGGGGCCAGTCCACGAGGCTCCATTACACTGGTTCATGTTTTTATACGTGATGTCCAGGCCTTCATATATGCAGCGATTAGTGACGGTGTTATGGTATTGCTATTAAAATTGCATTAATTAAAAAAATATTTTAAATTCAATCACTTTTCTCTGCACAGTGTAAAAAAAATGAAAGTTTAAAAACATTTTACACCGGGTAGTGAACCAGCTGTCATTTCAGACAAGCCAGGATCCTACAACACAGAACCACTCTCAACTGTCTTATGGGGTACTGCGTAAGGTTTTTTCAACAAATGCATACCTAATCAAAGTACAAATATCTAACAATCTCGACATCGTAACAAGTAGATAAATAATAAGTAAATAAGAATTTTAAAAAACCCTCAAAATGACTGATGAAACATTTTGGGACCTAAAATTCGAGTCATGTTTCAGAAAAGGTTGAGAAAGTCGGCACCAACATAAAATCATCAAGCTATGAAACATTACAGACAGTATATGTGTGTGTTAGATATCACTGTCAGGAAACACTTCTATGTGCAGTCAGGTGATGTCATATCAAAAGATTTCTGGGTGTTAATGTTTACATTTTTCAAATAGCTACCATGTGTTGCTATGTTGGACAGCTAGGCCGCCTCATGGTGTTTTTACATTCACAAACTCAGTGCTTACTTTTCAAGATTCATTAACTATACTTAACAAAACATGGAGCTGCCTGTGACGTATACCAAAGAAACCAAACAAACATAAAAAACACACACAAGAATGTCTCTTCTTTGTCGCTAAATGATCCAACTCTATCTCCTTTCCATCTGTTAGTGATCTCTAATAGCTCCGTGTGCTGTGAACAAGTACAGGGGAGAGAAAAAAAAGGGGACGAGAGGAAAGGAAAGTAGAGGTTTTACTGCATCCTGGTACATCCTGCCTTAATGAGGCCCCCCTCTCTGTCTGCCCATCTGTCCCCAGCGGGATTGGCCGCACAGGGCCCCCATGTTAGTGAGGAGGATGTTTGCGTGCATGTGTGTGTTTGCATCTGTGTGTGTTTGTGCAGGCGAGATGTGCCCGGAAGTAAAGAGTTAAGGTAAAAGTAAGCCCATCCCAGGAGGAAGGCAGCGGCACGGATGACTGTGGAGAGCAGGTAACTGTGTGTAGCTGGTGTGTGGATCTGGACAATTTGTCTGTTATTTTGTCACTTCCTGTTTGTTTAGGTTATGGCAGCACATGTTTAGGATTCCCCCTCCATCTCATTTAACTCCTCAGTAGGAAGGAGACTGAGTCATCCATCCTTAACCCCCCTACCCCACCTCTGATGACCCCTCTCCGTGGTACAGTCTCATTAGCCTGAGCTGCAGTGGCTTGTTAACCCCACTAATCGAAATGGGAATGAGCATAAAAGAGCCCAAGAATTTACTGCTAAGCTACACACTTCAAAGGGACAGTGGGGGAGGGACGGGGGGCATCATCTAGCAGACTGAACGTGTGTATAGGTGTGTGTGTGAGTGTGTGTGTGTGTGGTGTGTATGTTTTAAAGTTTGATGAGTTGGTTTTGCTAACACTTTGAAACAATTTGCTTCTCACCTTACATTATGCAGTGAGTGAGTTTCACGGTTGTCAGAGAGAGGAATAACAAACACAGCACACTGGCCTTGGCTAATATGAATATTTTTGGCTTCAGATTTATTAATAAAAAATACTTGACACTCAAAGTTGAGGTTTTCTCAGCCCAACTACAAAGTGTGTGCACTGCAGTAAGCTGGATCCTGTGTCAAATTCCCACACCTCTGCAAATAATGTATGTGTAACAGGCATGCTGCAGCGCGCCCTGCTCTCATCATCATCCAGTCTGGCTGCCAACACTGACAGACTCCTGTATAATATCTTCTCTTTAACACTACAGCAGGGCAAAATCTGCTGTGCAGATTCCACAAGGAACTAAGTTTTGCTTGACAATTTGAAAAGCACACAACGTCGTAATGGTCACATGTGACTTTAATGGTGCGGTCTTTTACTCTAATCCTATGTTTATTTTAAGTTTAATTAAAGTAAACCACTGAACCAACCACTAAGGATCTTTAGATGCTCTAAAATATTAAGAACGTGATCTCTTTTGCGACAGCAGGAGAAATAAAGTAGAACAAAATAGAAAAACAAACAAAAAGCAGGACGCTACAGTTTGCCAAAACAGCTGTAACGAGCATCTGAGCAGATGCTGGAGTCTCCTCAACCCACGGTGTTAAAAAGGTTGCAAAGCCTATTGAGGATTTTGTGAAGCCCTAATAAAATGAATCTAGTGACCATAATCAAGTAGGAAAATATTACAAACTCTGCGCCTAGAGCGGCAAGGATCCATCAGCACACCCCTTTTCCCCCCAATCTATTCACTCCGTCGGGCGTGGCAGTCAACACTTGGCAAACTCCAAAATCCCAGAGGTGCAGAAAGCTACTTTGTCAAGGGGAACATGTAATCCATTTATTTCAGTCACATATGTTTATCTTTTGGATCCTTTGTGTCACTTACACTGTGCTTGTTTGCTTTGTGCCATTTTCAGTGTCAGCACAAACTTCTCTTTTTATATTATCCAAACAAAGTGAGACACTGTGGTTTGGTTAGGTAGGCCCAGAGAGGGATTTGGCTCATCCCAATTCACGGTGCACCACAATAGCTGGTATGAAATCTGTTAATACCGGCCCACTTGCTGCTATCTGAGCCCTTGGAAGCTCTTGGATACGAGGCTCGGTGGGGAACACATACAGTAATGTGCAAAAGCTGTCCTCAAAGGATGATTACAAGTTTGTTTAGAAAAGAGCTGGGAGCTGATTGATAGAAAAGCATCTGCAAATCAGCACTGAGGTCAATCATGATCCACTCGGCTGAAGTCATCTCACTGTAGCAACATTATTAACTCACAGACAAAACCTGTGGAGTGGTACTTCATCTGTATGTAAGCACCGACACGTTGATGTCATACATCCAGCTATACGCCTGTGTGTTAGGGTTAATGTACATGTTTCATGTCAGGCCTGCATGCAAATGTGCTGCAAACACAAACTTTTCAGCTTGCAGCCAGCTCCTCTGAGCCCCTCTGTCTCTTCCCTGTTTGTTTTCATCTTGGTATACAGCAGAACGACTGATTAAATCTATTTGTTTGATGTTCACTATGAAAAAGGGAACAATCGGCTGGTCTAGAGGGTGTTTAGCAGAAATGAGCTTTGAAGGTTTCTGTGCAAATTCGCCTCCTTGCAGGGAAAGAGAGAGAAGAGAGAAAGAGACGGTAGAAGAAAACAGTTCAACACTTGTGCGGTTTGGCTGGTACTGTTCAGTGGGCCTGTATGATGCTTCTAATTTTCACCACATGCTATTTACCAGCTTATATGAGCTTCACAATAGGAGTGTAGTTTAGCAATAGTAGAGGATCTTTTGTGTTTTTTTGCAGAATTGTGACTGGAAATACACTTTACTGAAAGACACAGCGTGTTCTTCATTATGCACAAAAACCGAAGCAAAATGTGTCGCCCATGCCCCCACCCCCAACCTCTCCTCTGAATTTGTTAATGAAAACCATTTTGGAGTGTCTCTGTTGTGGCTGACGTTGCACGGCTACCCCATACGTATTCATTCAAAGAACAAAACAACGATGAATGACGGTCTCAGTTTATGCATCTACAAATGAACGAATGTTTCTCTTGTAATCAGCTGTGAGTTTCACACTCCTCATATCACTCAAGGTGTTGTCTTTTGTTCTTTTGCTTCCTGCTAATGATCATACTTTTACAGTGAATTTAAAATGCAACATTCAAGTTTAAATATGATATAAAACACAACAACAAAAAGCCATGAAATGCGCACTACTGACATTTGAGAAATGAAATATTCTTTCATGAAAGCCTGACAGGCTCACAAGAGGAATAGCTGTGAGTTTTATATCAAGACAAGAATATTTTTAGACGTCCATGTCTCTGTCACAGGTCTTTAGAGGCAATCATGTGGCCGTAAACATTAAACCATGACAGATGTTTTACATGCTTTTGTGAGTGTTTGTGAGGACAGTGCGGTTAGGAGGGATCAAAAAGCTACTTTTGTGGTGCAACAGATCGATTGATAGAGAGATTACAAGAGAGAGAGAGAAGTTGATCATGACTACCATTGTGCACTGAGGGTTCTGATGCTGGAGGAAAAAAGGGGGTTCACTGAAGGACAGTGATATTAAACACATCTAACCCAGACCTTACACATATTTCAGAACATACTGTCAAGGGCTGGTGCAAGTGGGGCCATGTTATATTCATTATCTTCTTTTGTTGTGTCAATGTGAGCCTCCACTTCTCCGCTGCTTCCCCCTGTCTGACAGAAACCACATATATATGTGTGGTTTGTGCGTGAATATCTGCCAGTGGGCCTGCCCTGTCAGGTAGGCTGCATTTGAATAATTTGATGAGACAAGGAAGCAATAACCATCAGACAAAGCAGCTGGAGTAGGAAGTGACAGCCAGAGAAAAGATGAAGCAAGGAAAATATTTCACACCCATGTTTGAGTCTTGTGATGAGTTCAGTGAAGCTCTGATGAGGGAAAAAAGAGGTGCCTTGTTTTTTAACACTTGTCATGTTTGGGATAAGATTTGTGCGGATGATGATATAAACAACATTCAAAAGTAATTGTCCCAAAGAAGAAACATAAATGTTGTAAAGGGCTTAGATATGAGGCTGATTGTAAGTCCTTCAGTGCACACTGGCTATTAGGCCTGGATGAATAAAGTTGGACTTTCCATGGGCGATATATTAATGAGAGGGACAATTATAACAAAGTATAGAAAATTAACTCAATGAAGCCCTGAATATCTTCCATCATGTCATTTTTTTCTTTCTTTCTTTTGCCTGACTTAAAAAAAAAAAAATCTGTCATTGCACTTGTCACTTTGTGGCATGTCAACAGTCTAGAATGTATTCAAGCCTTTGGCAAAGTGTGACCTTTTAGGGAAGCCCAGGCGCAGTTTCCCTAATTAACCCGCCCTCCTCATGCATACAGACATCCATATCCACACACACCACGGTGCCTTCATTAGACAGACACGGAGATCAACAGATTAATTTAATCTGCATAAATGCAAATGTCCTACTTGAGCGTCCTGAGCGTGCATGGAGATGGCTGGCACACAAGACAGCGTTATATGCTTAGACACTCCAGGTTACTGCATAATGTTATGCAGCTTACTGTAACAAACATGTATTCAAAAATTCATTCTTTTGCGTTGCATTTTTTTTAAGAGAGAAAAAAAAAGATATGAAAATAGTCAAAATGTTATGAATACATATCAACCATATTTACTTCGGTTGCAGATGAAGTCGTATATTACAGGGAAATTCCGCACTTCATTTCTTTTCTCTCTCCACAGTCGGATGTGGGACACCACAGCCGGGCCCTTCCTGCTTATTAGAGAACAATGAACACTCGTCAGCAGCCTCATTAAGACATGAAAAATACACTCGTTATTAGCGCAAATTAACCCAATTCGGGAGGTCCATATAAGGCGCTCCAGCAGGCTCACATCAAAGCAGTGACAAGTCTGTGACAGGGTCCAGGCGTGACACACGGCACAGAGATGCGTCTTCCTGCAGCGCTGCGCAAAATCAACCGTGAAAACATCCCGTTATTAGACATGCAAAACGACTAAACACATGTTTACTCTCATAGACAGCATGCACACACAGACGACGGCTTTAAGTGAACGAAGTTGTGATCGGATTGAATACCTTCAGTGAATCTGTCAAACTGAGTTATGGAGGTTTTTGACATTTTTATTTGCTTAGAAATAAACAAGGACCCCCTCTCCCCCTCCCCCAAAAAAAGACGGAAGTATCATGTAAAATATGTGGAGCAAAAATGGATAAATTAGAATTTTTTGCTAGTGTGTTGTGTAACAACATGGTGGTAAATACTTGCTTGGCATTTTGAAAAGACATAAATTAACTGCATTCAGTGAATGGTGAAAATGTCACTGGCCGTATTAACTCACAGTCAGTTGTTCATGGAGACCACAAGAAAATGTAACACAGATTGAGATGTAAAAGGCCATAAAATACTGGGTTCACTTCACTTCATAAGTCATTAAAATGTGCATTTAATTACCAAATAAATGAATAAAAATCCTATGTGCCAATTTGCTGCAGCGAGGCCTCTGAATAAATGTCTGAATGAGCCAGACAATACAGGAAGGAGGTGAGTGGAGACATTCATAAAAAAAAAAAACTAAACAAAAAATATTTTTTGTAAATGTAATAATATTACTGTTAATAATGATAACTATACTGGACAAAAATGCACATAATACCAGACAGTAAGAAAAAAATAGCAATTACTTCACTGGATCATTCAGACACACAACAACACATGCACACACACACACACAGGGCTGTGTTAAAGAGCTTTGGTGGCATTTAAAGTGGCTTTATGACGCGCCTGAGTGGCAGTGATACCTAAAAGGCCTTCAGCAGCAGCCTCACAACTGCAGCTTCACTCCTTCATGTCCTGGTGTGTGCAGCGGGGCCTTGCTGGCCTGCATTTAACAAGTTCCCCCTTCGCTTTTTAAAGACATGTTTAAACAAACACAGCTCTTTTCTACATCCCCCGCCAGCCTCCCTTTGAGCCCAGCACAGTGTGAAAAGGTGGAACTGGGCTTTGACGGTTTGTGTGCCGCAGCGGGGAGAACGAGCTGCAGAGGGGCGAGAGAGCAGGGGAGGAGTGGTGTGTAAGCCAACAGACTGTGGGCTTGGCCTTTGGTAAAAGCATGGGATTTCACAGAAAGGCCGGTGGGTGAATGGGAGCTGCCCTGCTGGAGAATAGAAGTACCAGGCCTGTGCTCATTAGCCTCCGAGGCTGCAGGATAAAAGAAGGCAGGGCGAGCCCGATTCCAGGTACAAAAGAGGGTCTTCATGAGTATGTGTATCCCTGCTGAGGTCCCAGTGAAATGGAAATGCCATGTTTACCCTGATCTAATGAATGGTCAGCTCCTCCTGGGCCATACTGGCCCCCTTGCCGTGCTGTGATCACATTATTGTGGGGACTTGAGAGAGAAGTTAAGCTATCCACAGCTGATCTTACATCAGATTTACCTGTTAGTACTTGAGAGAGCGAACACCTTGTCCATGCCCCTGGACAACAGGGATGTTTGATACTCTGCAGTGTCAGTGCCCTGTATTAAAAACGTCATCTTTCTGATTTTTTTTCAATTTAGGCACAAATTGATTGTTGTTTCTGAATTTGGTCAGTCCTCCGTTCTTCCCTCCTGCATCACATGCTAAGTGTGAAAAAAAGCATGAAAGCCCTGTGATCTCACATGACAACAACACAACCTGACACAAGAAGCGATGTCTGGCACTTAAAGCAGAAGCAACAACAAGCCAATGCTGTTATTTTTAACAATTAATTTGGTTCACGGAGCCGATTGTATGCCTTTCTACAAAAGCCAACGCCGAGCCGTGTACATTTAGAAACACAGACCACCCTAATTGAAGTTGTTTTGTCGTCATTTATCATTGGACTGAGACTTTAAGGAGTGTGAACAACCTCTCTGCACCCGACAAAACCCTTTTCGTACATCATGTTAAACAAGACAGACGTGCCTGTGAGTTTCTTTCTCTTTTCCTGCGGCACATCTAATTTACCCACTGCATGGAGGAGCTACAGGCTTTGTTTGCAGTGTCCCTGCCCTGAGACAGAGCAGCTCTCCTGGACTACACTAAACCGGCTTGGCAGCCGGCGTGTGTGTAGTGCCAGGCTTGAGGGAGGGTCTGTATTTGTGTGTGGATTTGTGCACAAGTATACCCATATCTAAGTTTTGCCTGTGCAGGGATGGAGGCGTTCAGATGCCTTGCATCATGGGCCTACATGGACGTGTGCTTGTGTCAGACACACACGCACGCGCACGCACACAAACACACACACACACACACCAGTCCAGCATTAAAGGAACACAAATCGGGCAAATGAATCCTCGTACCACCTCTTTTGGCACTCATCAGTTCGTGACTTGTGAAAAGCGCCAAAGTGAGGATTGTAAGTGAGCAGGACACTCGTCACAGGTCCGCCCATGAGACTCAGTGACACCTGTCATCACAGCTTATTCTGAAGACCTGCTACACACCACCTCCAGCCTTGCCTCGCCTTGCCTCTGCTGCCGACAAATGGGGGTGGTGGTGGTGGAGAGAAGTGTGGCGGAGGGGGTGGATTTATAGATCCCTCTTTCTCTGTCCTCCATACTGGTAGCGAGGTTAGAGGGCACAGAGCAGGCAGAGAGCAGGGTGGAAAGGAGGGAGAGGGATGGAGGGATGAGGAAAGTCTGCCTGGTTAGCGTTTGTCCTTCAGATGAGCATGCTTCTCTGCCCCTGTGGCAATAGCTCGCCTTCCCGCCTGACTGCATACTCGGGACAAAGAGGTTGTGTGTATGTGTGACATAGGATGCTCCAACTACTTAACAGTTCAGTTTTCACTTTGGCAATGAGTCTATTTCCATTTTAACATCCTCTTAAAAATGCATTTATGTAGATGAACAGAATACTTAATGTGAAGTTTCTCCACATTAGTTATTATTTCAGCGTGGAAATGTTTATTTCTCCTCCTCCAACTTTATTGCTTGGTAGTTCATTATTGCATACTGAACAACACAAGGCTGATTGTGGGCCCCTGCATGAGTTGTCGTATGAAAAGTAGCCGAGAAAGAAAAGAGGGAGAGAGAAAAAAAAGGGCTTGTTTGGTTCAGAAACCATTTAACAACTTCCCCTGGAAATTGAAAGAGGAAATAGTTTTGGGCTGGATTGCAGTAGGGGGGAATGAAGCCCATATGAGGACCAGATGAAGAGAGTAAGCAGCCAAGCAGGAC
>OMNW01014261.1:7966-28671 GCA_900303245.1 Selene dorsalis
TCAACGATCTCCTCCTCCTCCTCCTCCTCCTCTTTTTCTGCCCTCTCATCAGTTGGTTCACTGACAGCCAAGACAGCCTCTCTCAGAGGACTGGATGTCTGTGCTGGAGTCAAGTCCAACCCATGACCTGGTATTTAAAATAATCCATGTTAGCCACGTACAGACATCTGCTCATTCAAAGCCATCTTTTTACCTAAAGATAAATGAACCACAAACACAACTCATCCACATAATGGGCAATATTACCACAGACAACATGCCCATTGCATTCACCATTCAAAGCTGATAAGACCCAGTAGAGTACCTGGAGGAGCAACCGTGGTTGGTGTGTCTATTTTCTCAGTCTGCTGTGCTGTAGGTTGATCCTGTGGCTCATGTGGGGCAACTCCACTGTCAACAGGCTTGACAAGCTGTTCCAAAGAAGCACATCATATATCAAATGTAATGTTTTCTATGCTATGAAAACATTACTGTGTTCTGTTGTCTGTCTCTCAGTCAGATAAAAGTTTGTAAACCAACCATGACGTCTGAATTTTTCTTGGTTTCTGTTGCCTCATCATTGTTCTTCCACATGTTGTTCCCCTTTTGGAAGCGAGAGCGAATCTGGGCCAGCTCAGACTCACGCTCCTGAAATGAACAGTTTTTAAAAATAATCTCATTTTGCTATCATTGTATAGAATAAATAATGTAGAACCTGGAGCATTAACATACCAGCTTCATTCTTTGGGTGAGATCAGCAGAGGTTGTGTTTGCAGACTGTGCAGCTCTGAGCCTCTCCTGTACCAGTCTAGTGTTGGGAGTGACTGCTGGAGTTGTAGCAGGAGTCTTGACTTGGGCTGTCGCTGGAGAGCTCTGGTTAGTGCGCTCCTGGCACCTCTCTCCAAAGCGCTCCAGGAAAGATTTTACACCTGGTGGCAAACAGAAGCAGTGTTTTCTTTTCTTTCAACGCACAACAGCAGGCGGTAAACACATCTTAATCTATAGGTAAAAATGTCTGTGCACGTGATTAAAAAATATATACAAGGTCTTGTATAAACACAACTTTGAGGCACATTCTTTTAGCTGAAGTAGATATTTTTCCTTTGTCTACAAAAGAAACCACAGAGAAAGTGTATCATCTCTCCACTCTGAAATTAACCACAGAATGACTCACCAGGACCTCCAGCATTGGCCTTTCCCTGGGGGGCAGATGGGGCAACTGTGGCAGGTTTGGGGCAGAGCTCTGGCTTCTGAGGGCTGGCTGTGGGGTTAAGACCCCGGCTGAGGACCTGATTCTTCAGGGGGCTTTGAGGCACGGATGTTGAGGAGGAGGGGCCAGACTTCTCGGGACTGGATGGTAGGGCAGTTCCACGGCTGTAGCTCTTCTGAGGACTGCAGGTGAAGGTCCTCCCCTGGTTGGCTGTCTTCTGAGGACAGGTTACTGACTCAAGTGCTGGTCTGGCTGCTGGGATGTCAGCTTTCTGAGGGCTTGGGGGAACAACTTGGCTAGACTTGATGGGAGAACGCACACCCTGCTGAAAAATAAACACACAGTCAGATCTCTAACAGTCGTATCCAAAAATATATAACAAACATAAATATGAAACACTCCAGTAGACTAGTTCAGTGGTTCTAAAACCTTCTCTCTTTGCTTTCAGGTGTTCGTGTGGGCAAACACTAACGACTTCAATGTCAAATTTTAAAAAGCAGACGGCTCAAAGAAAAATAAAATAAAGAATGAGTAATTGCCAGGTACACACCTGATTAGATATGGATGTAGGCTTGATGCCTGCGGCTGAGCTGGCCACCACACAGCCTTCAGCTGCACGTGGCTTAGTGCTGGCAGCCACAGTGGCATCTCTGGCAGCTAACTTAGGAACAGCTTTACTGGACTTCTCTTTTGCATCCTCTTTGGGGATATTAGCATGGCTTAGGTCGTCTTCCCAGGATCCAATGGTTGCGGCAAGGTTGGCCAATCTGCCTCTCCTCCCGAGTGGAGCTCCTGAGGACACAGAGGGGGCGGTGGCCGATGGGACCTCAGCTTGTCTCTTCACTGGAGACAGCGGAGTACAGTATGGAGCTTCATCAGATGCCCCTGAAAAGTAGCAATATGGTTATGTTGGGGCAGGACAAATTATGACCATTTTCTAAGTTTGAATTACTGAAGCACCAAGCTGACAATGAAACAAATCCTTTCTGGTACAAAAAACACACAAAACAAAACTCATGGAAAAATCCTAGGTGGGGCATTTTTCTTTTGACACGTTGTGGCCTTTTCTTTCTTTGCCAGCTGACTTTCACTGGCTCCCCTAACAGTGCACACCCCATTGAGGACCAGAAGATAAACTCACGTTAAATTCAGAAGATGATCTTTTAGTTCGTTCATACCTTTTTTGACAGTGTCATTAAATGTGGAGTGCTTCACTGCAACAAAATAATTAGGGCCGCACAATTAATCACAGTGCAAAATCTTAATGCGGCCAAGTGCAATATTCAAACCACAGGAACCACTATTTTTTTAATTGGATAAAGTTAAAATGTGTCACAACATTGTTGTGTATTGTTAGCAGCACCACCAAGTGCTATGTTGCTACAAAGACACCCTGGACAATAATCATATTCATCATTCATTTTAAGTGAAAAATGAAAAGCAAAATGACCATCCCCACTGAAATCACAATATCTGCCCATATAAATACGATATGATGTTTTTTGCGTTTTGCACAGCTCTAAAAGTATTGTTGTCTCAGCTAAACATACCAAACCAAATTATCACAAAAGGTTCTTAAAATATTCTTACTGTCGCCATCCCAACATTTTCTTTGTTCAGCTAGCCTCTGTAGACGCGATCTCATGCCACTAGCACATGGAGCTTGATCTTTCACTTGGTCCTCCTGGTTCCTCTCAAGAGCTGGACTTGCAGGCACCATCTCTGCCTCTCTGCAGCTCGAATCATTAGAAGCAAGGGTGACAGCCATTTTCTCTGGCTCTGGCTCTGGCTGTACAGTTTTCAGCTGCTCTGCCTGGCACTGGGTAGCAGTCTTCTCCAGGGAGGAGGAAGGTCTGCTACCTGGCCCCAATGGAGGTTTTTTGTCTGTGGGAGGATCCAAAGGCACTGGGGCCACGGGACATGTCATCATCGGCTCTTGGTTCTCCTCACCAACTGCAGGCTGGACATTTTCGCCTGAGCAACGGCGCTTGGAGGGAGATGGCTTGGAGGAGACCGGTGGAACTGGGAGGAAATGGTGGAGAAATATAAGAAAAAGACACTCAAACTAAAGTCTCAGAGCAATGCAATCCAGCAAAAACGCTCCTACCTTTATCAATGACAGGCTCACTGATCACACTATTCGTGTCAGCCAGTGGCTCTCTGGTTCTTTTGACCATTTGTCTGTTTGCTGCATTTGGTCTTTCAGCCATTTTCTTCTGCAGGTTTTCTCTGCGAGCCCTGGTCCGCTCCAGTAGTTTCTGTTGGGAAAAAACTACACTTTTAACTTCAAACTTTTTACACACACAGTTGTGGCACCAACACCACAACATACAGCCTCAAATATTACCTCAGAATGGACAGTCTTAACATGGTTCATTGTAACTAGAGTGGTGCAGAGATTAGTGAAGTGAGGGCCTGCTCTTATGCTACAGGCAAGAATCACAGAGACTTTGACATTCAAGGCAAGTTGTTGATAAATAAGTCCACATAGAATACATGGAGGAAGGCAAAAATCAAAAATCAACAATGACCTGATGAAGACCCCTAAGCAAGAAAGCATCTCAAGCATTGTCAGACAAAGTTCTTCTATTTTCAACAGTGTAGCTGTATTTATGACCTTATTTGTATATTTGTTTGTATAATCCATATACAAAACAGAAACATTTACATGTAGAATATATAAAAACTAATTGTAGAGTTTAGTCCAACAAACTCTTTTTGTCTCCTAAGCTTATTTACCAGAGTCACTTCCCAAGTTTTTCAACTAATGTTAGCAGGAAACTATAAATATCCTCAACATGTTTTACATTTTCTAACTGTGCACATGCCTTTGAATGTCCCAAGTGATTTTGTTTTTGCCATCACACAGAATCTGAGACTCAGATCTCTTTATGTGTGCTACTTAAATAAGCAGTTCATCAGCTGATGACACACAAATCAGTCCTCAAGCAGACACAAGAAGCCCTCTGTTTGCTGGCTCTGTTCTAGGTATGGCATTCCTTCCCCTTCCCAACAGAGCCTGTCACATGGTTTGATATACTGAGCTGTACCTTAACTGTGCAAGCCTCAACACATTCTTTCTGTTGCGTTGCACCGCCTTCACATTTTCTCCAAGCACTGTGGAAAACCTCAAGTCACATTTTACAGCATTCCACAGGAATGAGCCAATCCTGCTTGCACTTCCCTGATTTGAAATTTCAAACCCCACTGGCCAGGGCAACCAAGTAACAACAGCTGTAATTAAATATTCACTGCTGACTCATTTCTAGTTTAAGTCTGTAACAGAAAAAAGCAGAAGGCTATGTAAAGGGAGCCAAGAAGTGTTCAGTTGTTTCCCCTGACACATTCCATGGCCTTAAATGGAGACAAATCAGCTGCACTTGAATAACGTTGACTGTCCTATGCCTTTGCTTAAGAGGACAGATAACACATGGATATGGATGTTATATTACTCTACTATTCAAGAGGTGAGTTAAACAGCAGTTTGAAACTACATAGTGGTATATTTAGAAGCATGTGGTGGACAGTTCAGTTGATTCTAGTTCAAAACTGAGACATGATGATGGGCAAGACAAAGAAACAACACGTGATATGTTTTGACATTGAATTTTGTATGGTAACTTTACGCTACATTTTCGCCATGGTTTGTGCTATCGAAACTAACAAACGGGTCTCCTGTCATAGGCTACACACCATATATCTAGTAAGAGTGTTAAATATATATTTTTTTAAATATAACGTTAGGTAATTTAGCATTTGCTGGTAACACTGACAGAGCGTCGTTAACATTATGTTAGCTACGTACGTATCGACGTGGACGTTTGGTAACGCCTTACTCACCTCAGTAAACGGATCCATTTTAAACCACGTATCCCCACTTGAGCAATATTTCAACAATTTGTCCCCTGAAAAGTCTTGTACACCACTATGTGTACACAAACGAGACAGCTAAACGACACTCAGCTTCCTTTCTGACCGCTCGGTTCTTTTCTCCAGTCCTCCAGCACAAAACAACGTCTGTTCAAATTTGAATTTCAGCGCTGCGCCTACTGCGCAGACTCCAACCGTTGGACGAAACGCGTAAGGACCAATCAGAATGAACCAGTAAAGTTTTACATTTATTAGCCAATCAGAGCCAGGCTGCATGGAAAAAGGGATGTCACACATCGTGGTCATGTGCAACATGTGAATCATCTAAAAAGAACGGAATCAAATACTGAAAACATACAGTCAGGCTGAATGCTGACCAAATGCACAGAATACATGTCAGTTGAAGAAGGATTCTTTTCATTATATAAATAAATAAATACTGCAATATGAACCATTTCTTATCATTTTTGTAATTCTGTTTGACAACATTTCAAATGATATAATGGTAAACATTATACTTTATAACCTCAGTTTAATAGTGATCAGCTAAAGTACAGTATACTGGCTAATACATGCAACATACAACAAAAACGTCATAGATATTTGGGTAAATATGTTGCTAAGAAAGACGACATTTCCCAGAATGCATTGTGTCCGGTGTGTTGCGTAGCTACACGGAAACCATGGAAACAGATCAGCCAAAGCAGAGGCAGGTCGCCTTTGCTTGTCATTCTGGTACGGAGTCGGCGTAGGCGGCTCAGTCCATGTCAGTTCATTTAACAGCCACTAAATGTTTTAAACAGTTATTTCTGTACGCTTCAGTGCGTAGCGACTAACTTGGTGTAACTGTTTGGTTTATTTATATGGACAACATTAGCCGGCTATTTTAGCTAGGTTAACCCCGTTAACTAACGCTAGTGTCTGTGCTTTAGCTGGATACCTCAACGAAGGATGCTGGAGTCAATAAAAGTAACAGGTAATGTTGCTCTTATCTTCTTGCGACTGAAGCATGGACTTTGCTTCACTGAGTATTATGATAATACCAGGAATATAAACGTAAATTATGTGTGAATTATTGCATGTAATGTCAGTTTGTTTATTGCATGTAATGTCAGTTTGTTTAGGTTTAAACTCGTGATGCATCATCAGTTATACCAAGCTGGCTCAGTTAAAGGTGTGTAAGTTCAACTATAAGGTCCAGTCAGTCAGCTGGTAATTGTTGTAATTACCAGAAAGACACAATGAACTGACGAACATCAGCAAAATCGTACCGTCAACGCGACTTTATTGATTATTCTCCGTTTACATTGTATTACCTATTCCTAGCCTTGGTCCATAGGATTTTGCAGTGCTCATGGCAGTGTTACAAGCTGATATGTGGTGGGCTCTTCAGTGCCGAGTCATGCTGATTATTGCTAATCATTAATTTATAATTAAGCTAATGGTATTACTTTGATATTTTGATGAATAGTAACAGTCGATGGGGAGATGCTGGAGCAGATATTTTGCAGCTGTATTACATCTGGTTTCAGGACTGTGTTTGCTGTCATAAATGTAATATCATACATGAGAAACTGTGTTGGCCTGGCTTTGTAAAACTCTAACTCATCCATGTATTCACTAGCAGGATTACTGATTTGCCTACAGTATCTATCACATCAGTTGAACTGAATGATGAGATAGCCAGCAGCTGATGTGTTAGGTAATCGTATTTGATTTGATTATTGAGCACATAGCGAGCCAGTGAAGCTCAGATTTCAACTTTTCCCTCTCCCAGTCATTACTGCGCTGCTAGGGTGATTAGTTTTTGCTGTCTGTGGCTGCACGGCTTCCGCCTCAGTGCTCCTGTCCGAACAGAGAGTCTGTTCTCGGGGTGATGGCGTTCCAGGTTGCCTCACTAGAAGTCACACAGCCCTGCACTCTGACTCCTGTGATGTTCTGCTATTCCCTAGAGACATGAGAATAATTTCCTCTGTGCGAGGAGGATACTGACTCATGAAACTGATTGGGGCATAGCTACAGACTGCTGACATAACAGTAGTCCAGGACAAGACAACTTCGGTTTGTTTTAGTCAGAGCACATTATTATGATTGCAGCAGAAACAAATGTTGAGCAAAGCAGTTGTTAGTTTGCTTACAGAGATGTATAAACATTGTTCATCACATTAACTGCAAGCAGCGGTATCCATATATTTATTACTGTTTTTATCTTGGCACTGGAATAGATCTAATTTTATCCTGGCTTGATAAGTGGATTAGCCTATCGAGCTGTCTATAAAAAGACTGAATGTGAAGGTGATTCTGAAGTAATCTGCAGACACATTCACTATCCTCCCTTAATGCTCTTTCATATCACTTATTTCAGAGAGACTTCACTGGCCAGAGGTAGAAATGTCCAAAAAGTACGTCTTAAACTCTGATGACAAGACGGTGAGTCCAAGTCAAGTATACCTGGAGAGGATTTCTTCCAGTGCCCTCAAAGACCTCTTCAGCACCAGCACCAGCAGCTGCAACATACTGCTGCAGGCTGAGGAGGAGGAGTGGGAGAGCATGAAGCAGTCTCTGGAGTCCAAAACATCTTTAAAATGTGGTGCCACACTTGGTAGAAGAAGCCACCCAGTCATGGCTTTTAAAAAGGGGCATGCTCAAGAAGGTCTTGGTAAGCCTGCACAGACAAATTGTGTCCTCTCAGACACAATCTCCAGTTTGCCCAAACCAGCGGGGGGGATCGCAGTGGTGGGCAGCACGATGGGCCTAACTCCTCGCACAGTTCCACAGCTCAGGAAGATGTGCTTCACCAATTCACCTCTCACTAAACTTCCCTCACTGCACAAAGCAGCATTCAAACGTGAAGTGGAAAATGCCAAGAAGCTCTGCATCCTTGCAGCCATTAAGCCAACTAATGTGGAAAGAGAGAAGGCCAAGTTTTTCAAGGCTGACTTCAACTACAATCCGCAGTTTGAGTACAGCAACCCCGTATCTCCACATGTCCTGGCAAAGCATAACAACGCCTCAGATCGCTTCCTCACACAGGTAAGGCTGTTCAACCACTAAACATGTTTATTTATTTTATCTATCTACCTAGCTATCTATCTATAAGATTAGTGTTCTGTGGTCGTCTTGTCAGGTAATCCACAATCCAGGACATGAAGCAGAGATCCATCCTTCCCTATCCCTTTGAGCTTATCTTCAAGACAAGGGTTGAATGGTATTAAAGGCAAAAAACCACCTGGCTCATCCAAGTAATGTCCTTCTAAGTAAACTGTAAGAAATCCAGTGCTGGGTCAACCTCGTTTACTCATGAGTCTTTTTTGAGTTTGTTTTCATGATGTTTTTGCACTCATCTTTTACTTCAAAGCATTACAGTGAAGAGTGCAGTTTGTCGAAAGCATCAGCAGCAGTGCATGTCAAAGGCAGTTAGCGACATCAGTCACAGGCAGCTTTTACATGATGTATTCTGAACCTCTTACAGGCAGTGCGCATCATGGAACTTGCCCTGCAACGATACGGCAGCTATGAGAAGTTTGAGCAGGTCACGGGGGGAAACCTCCTCACCAAGAGTCGCATCTGGCACAATGTGAAGAAATACATGGAGAAGGAAGGCTGCATGGGGGAGGTGAGAGGACACATGACTCTGGCTAATTTGATCATGAAGGGGATAATGTGCTCTACATTTGCACGCTCACGTTTTTATAGCTTTGATTTTTTTTCAGTTCAGTTCAAACACAGTGACAAACACAATACAGCTCCTACTGCACACAGTAAGCAGGTTATTTTGATCCTGTTCTGTAGTCTGTGTCATGGTGCATTTGTGCAGTAGCAGTGCAGAGCAGCAGACAGGGGGGCATCAAGGTCTCTGCTTTACTGGGGTCATCAAAACCAGTTTGGACCTGTGTTTATGAAGCCGTCAGCTATGTTACATCACCCAGTTAATAATGTTTCACTGAACACATCACGTCATACATACTAGCACTAGAGATGGGTGTCGTCAAGATTTGAACGGTATGATTATTTTTTTTCAGTCTAGTGCTGTAACGCTACTCATATCTGTACAAAATATACATAGCTTATTTTTTCATACACACTCCAGTAACATTAACATCTCCTCCCCTGAATGTTATACAGTTGTCTGTATGCATTTGATGGACAAAATATGAATAAAAACAGTATCAGAATTGGCAGAAAAAATGTTAAATATAATGAAGACTAAAAGTTCTTATTTACAAAATGTTCACAGTAGTTTGATAGACTTGAGTGCGATTTGCATCTCTAGTTCTCCATTGAGCTCCTGAGGATGAGTTAGTCAGACACAGTGTGCATGTGTGCACCCACACGCTGGATTCTCTGTGGGTGTTTCACAGTCCAATAAGGCCTGATGTACATCCGGACAGGGAGGAGGAGGAGGAGGAAGAGGAGGAAGGAAGAGAGGCCTCAACAGGAAGTCTATTTTCTCAATTTCTTAAGTACAGAGGACAGAATTGATCATGTCCAAGACAGCAACAGGAAGACAGCAATAAGAAAATCACCATGAATAAAATATGTGGCTGTTCATTATATACTGTGTGCTGTATATGTGTTTTTTTGATGATGTCCACTGGACTGTCAGTTCTGGTTAACCCTACTAACTCCTATAAATGTTGTGTTGACAGATAGTAGTCCAGGTGACAGATGACCTCCTGTCAAGAGCCTCCATGACAATCGTAAACAGCAGGCCCACACTGACCATCAACATCTCCACTGCACGAGAGCACTGGCTGGAGGGCATGCTGAGGCATGAGATCGGTGGGCACAACAAGACTGTTGATACTGACCATGCATCGAACTCTACTGATACTAAAAAAGTTGGCTTGAATATAATGTATAAATTGTCCTTGTCCCATGCCACCAGGCACACATTACTTCAGAGGCATCAACAACTGCCACCAGCCGTGGAGCAGTAGCATGGGCAGGAAGAAGCACAACCTGAAGCCCCTGAACCCCACAGAGGAGGGCCTGGCCAGCATCCACAGTGTCCTGTTCAGGAAAGACCCCACTCTGTGGCGCGCAGCCCTCCTCTACTACACTGTCTATCAAGCCAGCCACATGTCCTTCTCTCAGCTCTTCCACAATTTGGGACGCTTTGTCCAGGACCCCAACACCAGATGGGACTACTGTGTCAGAGCCAAGAGAGGACAGACCGACACAGCACAACCAGGTCACTATGTCACTAGAAAGGATTTAATAGTCAAAAGGGTTTGTTGTATTTTCAGACTGGACTTGATTACATTTTCAATGTAGAGACAGTCTAACTTGTATTGTTTCTCTTCTCTAACCTCTCACATTGCAGGGTGTTTTAGTAAAGACCAGGTCTACCTCGATGGCATCCTGAAGATCCTGAGATACAGGGACAAGATCAACTTCCCACTGCTGATGGCTCTAGGAAAGGTGATGCATCTTGACCATCTCAGTTTGAGTTTGCAACCCAGATGAGGTTACGGGAGTACTCAGATATATTCAGAACGTAGTCTTAATGAAATGTAAATGGGAGTTCATCGTAATGCAGTTGGAATTGAGGAGGAAATTAGCTGAAGATTTATGCTTATTTTTTATGCAAATTTGAGCATTTTAACATGGAAGTCTTTGGGGACTGCCTCACTGTTTGAGTCAGACTCTAGTGGTCATTAGATGAACTTCAGCTTTTGGCTTTTGACTGGTGTTGGCTTCATTTTTCAGCCCCAGAGGTTGATGCCTTTTACCAACCAGAGTCTGTTTGTACAGCTTTCTTTTGAGTGTCCTTGCATCCAACATAGAGCATTGGCATTTGTTCTGTTTCAGACTGGCACTGAGCAGCACCAGAATACTGTTAATTACATAGAGGATGGTTGAAGTGTAGACACACACTAGAGAGCAGTTATAAATAAAGCTTATGTAACAAACCATGCATTTATGTGTCTTAGGAGCTGAAGCCATTCATGATGTAACAATGTTCCAGCGGCAGATGTTCAATGTTACTTTAATGGTTGATCTGTTATGACACCAACCCAGGAGTTTGAGGCTCTCATCAATTATTTACAAAGAGCAGTTTCGTCATTTCCCTTTGTGCTGAAGTTGGACACGTTGCTGAAACTGTTATTAACACCATTTCTCTGTGGTGTCAGGTGTCATTTGAAGATGTGGACCGCCTGAAACCGGTGGCTCAGATGGAGAACATCCGCATCCCTCACTTCATGCAAGACCAGGGGAAGTACGCCGAGCAGCTGACCAAGATTATGTTGGTCAACCAGCTGACTGAGGAGGAGCTCAAGACTATCGTCTGAGCCTGCTGCACTGCTGTCAGCTGTGGCCTGCATGCCTCCATACCATCAGCATCATGGCAGCAGTGTGTGTAACTTGTGCAGTGCCCTGTATCACATGTAGCACAGACTTGGTAGATTTCCCCCCTGGTACAATAAATCAGCCCAAGAGTCATTTCAGTGTGTTGTGTTTAGCTGGATGAGGTTTGATGAGACTCTGTATACCAGTGCCACTACAACATCTACATTATGAATACAGAAGGGACTTTTTACTCCACATCCACCTTTTTATTCCTACCTTTCTACAACCAGCATTTGGTGCCATCTTTTCTTTTTTCTTTTTTTTCATTTCCCAATGCTCAGTTTGGTTTGCTAGTATTGTCTCACATGAGGACCTTGTTGTTGCTAGCAGCTATTGTTCAGTTAAATTCTGTATTTTAATTCTACAGCTGTCTTTGCTGTTGTTTGTATTCATATTTTCTGCAACTAATCAGCTGCAGAGTAGAAAAGCTGCTTCCCAAATCTACATTACCCAAGACTTCACACAGCAATTATGACAAAATGGTTTTGACACAAATGGTGGTACATATTTTATATGTGTGTGGATAAATAGGGATATAACCTGATACTGGCCTGAATGAAAGAGGCAGACAACGACAGAGGTGATTCTAGGTGGATACATGTTAGGTTTAAAGAACCTTAACCTCAATACCAATATATCTATGAGTAAAAAAAAAAAGTGTTTCAGTTGGGCTGTCACCTGAATGCTGCTCCTGAGGCTTTTCCTCCCTGACAACCGTGAAATTCTCAACACCTGAATGTTGAAGTTTTTGTGGAAAACTTGTGCATGACTATAGTGACATTTACAGATATAGATCATCCAGAGCAAAACCATTTTAACCTAGTAGTGAGACACAGATTATTTTGTCTGTCATGTACCTATGATCTAAGTGTACTTACCTACATTGTTATTTATATCTGTCACCATAGTGAAGACTTTGTTTCCCCAAGGGCCACTGAGGGTTACCATTGTTTCAGTGCATGTACCAGGTATTAAAGTAGAGTGGCTGTGCGAGAGTACAATCGATGATTAAGAGATGTGTGATGACAGGATTGGTTATTAAAAGTGAACCTGAATGAAGCTCACAGCTAATGCTGTTTATGACATTTTGAAGGTGTGTTCCTAATCATCTTGAATGGAGCCTCAGTGGTCTCAGTGCACTGACTTGAAGCCCTGTTATACTATTTGCACTTTCTTACCTTTGATCTACCTTTTCAGCTGCATGGATATATGCAGGTTTATATCTATATGTTTTCCAAACCAAACTAAATGCCTTGTGGTTTTACAGTGATACTTGTTATTAGTTGTTGTGTTGTTAAAACCTTGAATGACCCAATGTAGATGTAGCACATATGCTACATTTTCATAGCATGGCATTTTTATGTGATGTTTTCTATTTGATGGATTTTTTTTGTCATAGATTCAGTCTTCAAATAAATTGTACTCATTGCACAAGGGAAACTGTGTGACTTATTTTGTGTGCACATCAGAGAATTATGGGTTCCAGTCTTTGCTTATTGGAAGTGGACATTATTTATTAATGTCGTGTGAAGAGGGCATGGTAGAGGGCATACTCCATTGTAAGTGACACTATATATATTGTAAATTATAGCATGTCTTACGCTGTAGTGCTTACCTGTGCTTGGATAGATAACATAGACAGAGAGACATGGAATACAGAGAGAGACACAATAAATCCTCTTCTTTTGCACCTATCGCTAAATTCTCAAATGTTAGCAGCATTTTATTGTCTTGTATCTGTACTGTGCAAACTGACAATTCATCTAATCTAATCTGAATTTATAAACCAGGTATACATAAGTGGATTTGTCTGAATGCTAGTTTAGCATGTTGTGCAGAACAGAATAGCGGTCAAATATCTAGAGCTCTTCTCAGTGCCAGAAACAAATGAGGAGAATTTCCTGATCTGAACATGTTGACCCACAATCCGACTGACCACAGTAACCAAAGCTGTCACTACACACACTGCTGGCCTCTCCAGAGGTGTCACACTCCCCATTCATCAGTGTCTGGTTTCACTGGGAAACTGGAAACCAGTGAGGGTTCGTGTGGTGACTGATGACTACAAGCTGTGACATGCCACACAAAAGGTATCAGTCCACACACACAGACACACACATGCACACACTCGGCTGTCTATCTATCTATCTATCTATCTATCTATCTATCTATCTATCTATCTATCTATCTATCTATCTATCTATCTATCTATCTATCTTCCTCCATGAAAATCACTCCTTTCTGGACCCAGCCACAGACACAAAGGTAGACTCAGTGAAGGAACTTAAACTGAAGAACTGAAAAAGAGCCAGGGTTATAGAGAGACAAATACGAAGGTACAGGGTTAGATGATCTGACACGACACACAAAAGGTCAAGTGTCACCTGTAGGTAGTGGAAGATTAGGGAATGAGATGCAGCAGGTGCATGGCTGATGAGCAGTGGGAAAGGTGTGTGGGTGGACGAGGTGGTCTGGTCATGAGAGACGGGGGAAAGTCTGAGGACATCTGGTGGACAGCTGGAGAAAGACAGGTCTGAAGATAAACACTAACAGCAGACAGTTGACACAACATAAATATACTCGCTTAGCAAGATTTTCAACTTGACTGTCACATTCACATCTGTCCCCCTGCAAACAATAGCAGGTGGAAGGCAAAGGGTCTCCTCAGGGGTTAGCAACTTACCAACATATATGTTACACCCACAAATTTGTTACTTTACATTCATTTTCAAAATTATCAAATCAATACTCAAATCAAATCAAATAAAGTTAATTGTGAGTATTGAGTTATTCGCTTCACCTGTCAGTGACCATACTGTTGTGTCTTTAAAAATACAGTTCTTTTTTTTAACGTATCCTAAAATATATTCATCATACGCTGTCTGTACAAATTCGCGATTTGTAACGAGAACTTTTAATTTCGATAGCTTCAGAAGGTCTTCTGACTTTTTATATACAGTCTATGCTTCTGACCGATTCCTGTCATATTGTCGGTTCTGCGCATGCGTGGAAAGACGTTGCTCGATCACGTGACAGTTCAGGAAGGGCAGTATCTCGACGGCAGAGCGAAAAACATAACGCCTATGAGCTCATTTGAGACATCCAAAAAGCAAGTATTACAATTTTTTTCTCCCCAAACTAAATGTCCTACTGTTATAGCGAACACGTTACTTCTCTAAGACGAAATTGGCGAAGAATGGTCAGCTTTTTTAAGATAGCCACTTTAGCGAGTAGTAATTGAGGGCAGTAAGTTAACGTCAGTTAGCTCAGAGAGCTAACAGCTGAGCACAGATGGGTTTTGTACGCCCTCCTCTCTAAGTTACTTTCCGGAGCTAAACAGAGCAAGATAGAGTTTAGCTAACAGGCATTATATATTAGACTACCAATGTGTTTACAAACAATACGTTCGCAATGCGATTCAGCACATGTATGTCTTCCATGATCTTTGATATCTGTGGCTTCCATGATTCGACGTAACTAGGCTAACCTGTTAGCAAGCTAACAGTTTTTATTGAGAAGTTACTTTATATAGGTCAGTCTCTCCGTTCACTTCAACAATGACACCCTCATCACTCAGGAGCTGTAAGCAGACGGTGTCACACGTAGCAAAGGAGAGTTACTCTGTCATTATGTAAATGATGTTTGTGGACTTAATGTTAGATAAACAAACACTTCTTCACGGTTTCTTGACTAGTGATGTCAGTTAGTTTACAACAGCTCTTGGCACAAGTGGTCAGTATTGGGCTCTTGCTGTCATTGCCCTTGTTTTTATGGCAAACATGGCAGTTGTTGAGGAAAACATCTGAGTTATTTCTAATGTCAACAATTCCTCTGTTTGCAGATAAAGTTCAACTCCAAAGGCAAAAGCTCCTTTTGGGCACCATGTCATACGGCAAAGCAGAGAGCTACCGCCCCGTCCCTCGGGACTTCAACACCCTCATACAAACATGCAGCTCCAACATCCAGAAGATCACACAGAACAGTAAGCGCTTCATTTCTGTAGCAGTAGGTATTTTCTCTTGTCATAGCAAGACAGTGGTCATGGCCCAATACACTGGCACACTCACTCACTGATGGAGGGAGATTGCTGTGTCACCCTTCAGTCTGCTCAAATTTGCTAAACCTGTTTCAGTGAGGGAATTTTCTCCGTCATCAGGGGGTTTTACTAAGATGTCAGTAATACTTGTTTGATTACCATCACTCTCTCTAAACGCAGATGCTGGTAATGATTCCTAGGTAGTGCTGAGCAATAGTAGAAATATTTGATACATAAAAGAAAATTGTTGGATACTAGATTTATTAGACTTACTTTTTATTCACTTCATTGTCATTTGAATTCTTCCTCAACTCACTGAATTGATTGACACATTTATCATGCCAGAGCACTGGTCCAGTTAGATACTGCAGGCAATGTGAAAGATTTGTGCTGATTACGACTGTCTGGACATCCCCACACTTTTATACTCACAGAATAATGGTCTCTGGGTGCCAAGGGCTGTCCAAGTCCAGACTCAACAGAATCTGCAAAGGTGGCTGCTTTCTGTAAAATGTAGTGCAGATGCTTAGAAGAAAACTCCCTGTGAGAGTATGGATGTGAATCAAACTCACAGCATCAGTCCTGTGATAGACAGGTGACCTTTCTAGTGTGTACCCACTAAACCATTGTTCTCTGTGGCTACATCGGCACCACAACGTATTAAAACCAGCATTTTAAAACAAAATCAACTTCTGTCCAGGCTATCTTGAATTTCCCCAAGGGGATAAATGTGAACAGGAAGGAGATTTTCTACTCTGCAGTTGATTAGTCACACAGAATACTCTGAATGAGGAACAGAAAAGAAGGTTGTAGCGTGAAAATGCAGATTTAAATTCAACAAAGGCTGCTGGCAGAACAACAAGGCTAGTAAAACTCGTGTTGTATTCACCACTGGTAGCCAAGGCTAGCAAGACCCAGTCAGTGGAAGACTGTGGGGTGCAACACAAGGGGCCAGCAGAGACAATGCTGTTTCTGGGATAGAAAAACGTTACTGAAAACTCAGTAAAACCATCCAATATGTTTCCCCTGAGAACCTCTTATTGTAACGCTTCAATGTTAAAAACGGCTTAGTAGCTAAATATGTCTTTAATAACGAATTAACTTTTATGTTTAAAGGTGTCTGAACAACATTGTCTGTATTAACGCTTGATGAGTGGCGTCAGATGTTATAATCAGATTTGCATTTTAAATTTGTAAGTGGGCAGGAGCAATTTCAAGCAGTTTGCTGAGAGCAACAACAACAACAACAACAAGGGGATCGAGGAAACAGCTGTCAGAGGAGCTCAGAATGAAACTTACATAAAGCCGGAGAGGGATATAAAAGTATTTCAGAGCATATAAGGATTCCAGCGTCAACTGTGAAGATCATAATGCTGAAATGGAAGAAACATGAGCACACTAAGATGCTACCAAGAAGCGGGACCAAGAAAAACAAACTGAGAGAGCTGCAAGAAAGCTTGCTTGAGAGCTACATAAGAATCCAAAACAAACAGCAGAGGATATGAAAAGTCCTGCGAGTCAAGCGCAGTCTGTCTGCACAATTCTGGGATGTTGTGGAGAAAAGCAGGCAGACAACACGCTAAGGCGGATGCTGAAGAGAAGACACCTCATTATATTTTAATTCCACATTGTTTACATATCGTTAGAAACATTTAACTTCACACATCATCGAACAGGAAATGTTTTGACTGGTCAGTTCGATCTTTTAACCACCCAGCTTTTAACCACCCAGCTTTTAGCCACCCAGCAGAAGTTGACCACTGTAATCTTCACGCTCTATGGATATTTGCTCAAGACCCATTAAAAAAGAAGAATTTTTACAGTGCTATTTTAAGCAACTGTTGAACTTGAAACCTTATTATCGATAGTAAAATAAATGTAGAGATACAGTATGAGTCTTCCCTCACCCAGTGCTCCACAGACTGAAGTTCTCTCTTTTTTCTGGACCAGTAGGTTTTTATATAAAACTGAACATCAGTGACTTTGTTGAAGCTCTGGGATGCTCGCTGTGAAAAAACAACAACAACAACAAAAACTCTGTTAGAATTATTTCTTTTAAGTTTTTTTTTTGCCTTAAAAGATGTTGGCTGCCCAGGGATACAGGGGACCAGGGGCCCTGATCACCATAGCAGCCAGTGTCTCAGCAGCTCATAATCACTCAGCAGTTCCCGGATAGAAGTGAACCAACTGAAATCTGATTGGCAAATTAGACTTTTTAACTGTTAGTCATGTTGCCCTGTCTTAGTAGGACATGTCAGACAAGGGCTTCAAGGCAGAGGCTGTGTGTCCATGTAAAAGTATATATGATACTAGTAGGTGTAGTATCCCATAATACATCATGAAAAATGGTGTATCACCGATGGTCACTGAGGAACGATACAGTCTCCTTCACAGACTACCTCTCCATAGGTATACATTTCCTTCTGGTGTAAAAAATAGACTGAGACTCATTACTGTACTTTGTTCTCACGACAGGTGCTCAGATCAAGAGCATGGTGAACCAGCTGGGCACCAGACAGGACACCAGTGAACTCCAGGATCGTCTGTATGTACAAACCTCTTCTCCACTAGCTCCCATGTTGTTCTCTCTCACACTCTCAAACAGACACTGTCACCGTCATGTGTTATGATCCCCTCCACCATCTCTGGATACTGAGTCTCTGACATGACATGAATATATTTAAAGCACATGTGATTGTCTGTTTAATTGACACTGCAACTACACATGATGACAACACTGTATTTCCACATGTAGCAGAAAGTCTTTCATTATTCTAAACTGCTGATGTCTCCACAGGCAACAGATGCAACACTATACTAACCAACTGGCAAAAGAAACCAACAAGCACCTGAAAGAGCTGGGATCAATCCCTCTGCCCTCATCACCCTCAGAGCAAGTAAGTGTCAGTCTACTGAGTACACACAGGCGCACACACACACACACACACACAGGACCAGGGAAGATACTTTAGGATTATTGAAGTTGAGATTATTACTATAATGGAGAGAATGACTTCATTAGTAACTGCTGTCTGTTCAATAGTAGGCAGAGCTCTTTAATATCTTTTGTTCGTGTAGCTGATAAATGCTCTCATCAACTGTTGTAAAACAGCAAAGAAGTCAAGTCATTTGAATATCATAATATAATAATAAATTCCTGTGGTTATGATTAAAAGGCCGTAAACTGCAATTAAGGTCAGCTTGTTTCTTCAGCAGTCACACGTTACTTCCCTGATGACCTCAGCAAGTTATGATGTTTTAAAATACTTTGGATAGGAACATCTGGTAGAAGGAAGGAAATATTACAAAATCTTATACACCTTTATCTTTAAAGTAACAGGCAGCCAGTGGTTTGTGTCACCCCCTTCATCTCTCTGACTTCTTCCTTGTCCTTCTAACTGCTCTGCTGCTCCTGTATGTGTCCCTCTCTCCTGTGGCGTCCAGAGGCAGCAGAAGATCCAGAGGGACCGGCTGATGAATGACTTCTCTGCAGCTCTCAACAATTTCCAGGCGGTCCAGCGATCCGCAGCAGAGAGGGAGAAGGAGTCAGTAGCCAGAGCAAGGGCTGGATCCCGCCTATCAGTAAGGAGGAGCGGCATAGTAATTAGAGAGGCATGAATGACCCGATACAGGAGGGACACGTCTTGACTCTGATGGTCTGTTGTTGTCTTTCAGACTGAAGACAGTTCTCGAGATGAGAAGCTTGTTTCTTTCGATAAGTAAGTGATGTTGTTCATTCAGGGTTTCCTTCTCAGGCAGAGTTTTAGTTCCCTCCTCTGTCACTGCAGACAACAGAAGCATCCATAATATGCTTAGTATGGTGTTGACATGAAGAGTGACACACTGTCAGTCTCACTGGTCATCTTTTCTCTCCACTACCCCATCATAATTGTTTTTGAAGAGAAAATTCTATCACCTGGGAAATGTCTTTGTCATTACAAATTATATTATTGCCATTACAAATGAAAATAGATCATAAAGGGATTTTTGCAACCCTGACGCAACCTCAGTCTCATTCCCAAAGACGAAAAGCCTCAGTGCATCAGTTGACAGTGCTTTGCATTTAGTAACAGCAGGTGTCCAGCAGGGGGCCTTTAAATCCACACTCTTGCTTATTGTGAATGGCTCCCTTCTTTTAGACACCTTCCCTGCATCCCTGAAGACTGCAGTTATCAAACCTCTTCTAAAAAAAGAAACATGGAAAACCTCTGCATCTAGTAATTATAGGCCAAGCTCAAACTTCACTAATGGGCAAGGCAACTGAGAAAGTCATTTTTAACCACATTAGTAACTGCTGGGAATATAAATGGCTTTGACGTCTTCTAATCAGGTTTATATATATATATATATATATATCACAGTCGGTAAAATAACTGTCTGACTGATCATAGTGCAGTTTTTCACAAGGGCTCTTCATGTGTTTTTATTAAATATGTGCTTGTGTGTAGCCAAGAGGACTGGGGTCAGATGACAACCCAGACAGAGGAGGCAGCCATCACAGAGGAGGACCTGGAGCTCATCAAGGAAAGAGAAACCAACATCAGACAGCTGGAGGTCAGCCTTTGCTTTCTGATATTAACAAATACCACCAGCACAGCTACTGACCTTTGCTGAAATTTACTGTCATGTTCTGGGACCACACACAACTTCCACAGCTGATTATAGAGTTTGCTGTTGGTTTGTTTCAGTCTGACATCATGGACGTGAACCAGATCTTCAAGGACTTAGCAGTGATGATCCACGATCAAGGAGAGATGATCGGTGAGTGGCAGCTTTTATATCACACTTGATGGCGTAGACAATTTTTTCCCAGCTTACTTTGCTGTATGTTGCGCCCTACAGATAGCATCGAGGCAAATGTGGAGAATGCTGAAGTTCACGTAGAGCGAGGAACAGAGCAGCTCCAGAGAGCCAGCTACTACCAGGTGAGTGCGCAGCAGTGGCTTTTCAGTGCTGTGAGTCAGTGAAGGCACCACCACTAACCCTCCACTCTACTCCTGCGTCACAGCAAAAGTCCCGGAAGAAGATGTGCATCCTCGCCATGGTTTGTTCCATCGTACTCGTCATACTTGGCATCATCATCTGGCAAGCCTCCAAGTGAGTCGACTCCGCACAACCGACGTATGACTACCATGTTTTACTCCGCCCCCTCTCACCTGCAAAGCACCTGCGCTGGGATCCCGAAAAACAGCCAGAAGAGGCAGATCACTCGGTCAGTGAAGTGAGTTTGTGCAGAAGGCTGGTCAATGATCAGCT
>OMNW01014262.1:0-29786 GCA_900303245.1 Selene dorsalis
ATCAAACGCCACATAAGTGAAACCTGTGACACATAACACATTATACAGGTTATA
Source organism: Selene dorsalis (assembly GCA_900303245.1). Taxonomy (NCBI): domain Eukaryota; kingdom Metazoa; phylum Chordata; class Actinopteri; order Carangiformes; family Carangidae; genus Selene; species Selene dorsalis. The sequence continues at coordinate 55 of OMNW01014262.1, forward strand.
TAACATACTTCATAGATAAGGATTCTTAGGGGCTGCTAAAGAAGTTTAAGTCAGCTTTAAACAATGATAAGGAAGAGTTTGTGGGTCCTCTGTTCTTGTATCATACAGTTAGTCAGTTTGTGATTAAAAGCATGTTCCAGTCTATTAGATTATGAGCTGTGCTTTCATGTGACAGAGGACAACAGAGAGACTTGTGCAGAGACAGCTGCACCAGAGGGGATTGAAAACATTCAAGATAAAAGGACATGATCATAATGTAGGCCACATCAGTGGTTTCCATTTATCTCACAATTGTATGAAACTGAACGTGCTTGATGTGGTCAAGGATGCATTATTGTTGTTTGTCAGCCCTGCATTTCACCATTGCTGCACAAACCAAATGTAACTTTAAAGAGAATAAAAGCAGACACAGCAGTTACTATGATCAGAGTATTTTAATATTGTGTGGAGACATGTGCCAGGAAAGGTCCTTTCAGTCTGAGACACTTTGGCAAGTTTTCATAAGGTCAGCAGGAATGTGAGGTGTTAAAGGACGTCTACAGTAGACAGACTATAACCATTGGGATATTTGATATTTTCAATACTCTTAAATAATATTTTCAAAGGAAATGTCTATGACAACCAGTGTTCCTATTTGTTGTCATGTCACATAGACAGGAACTAGCCTAAGAGCCCAAAAATGTGATTATAATTAGGCCACATACCCCATGTGAAGAGATATTAATCCAGAGAGACAATCCTGAGGAAAGTGAGTAGTCAGATATGAATTAGTAGCGATATTTTTTAGACCAAAATCAAAGCAGCCAACATTTTAAAACATTTTTCATGGACCTCACTGAAACCTCAGGGCAGGTGATGACCCCTGACGACTTGGTCACATCTTTTTACATCAATACATTTCTGCAAAAATGCAAATCATCTACATATTTTACACTTCCTCTGTGTTATAAATGAAGTCTTGATATTCATAAGAAGATATGTTTTCAGTTTCAAAAACCGAAAAACCATCTCAGTGTAGTTTCCTCATCTCCACTCAGGCTTTTCTCTGGAGCTCTAACAGCAGCTTGGTGGTGAGCCAATCAGAGGAGAGGATCTGCACCTCATACATCAGATGATTAGCGAGTTAATTAGAACAGTGACAGTATCCCACCTTGTCAGACCGACCTTGTGAGCCACATGGAAGCGTGCAGCCAGACTCTAACTCCGTCTGAATTGCATGATTTTAGCAAAAGTGCAGGATCTTTATCAAATAAGAGCGATCCATCACTCTCGTAGCTTGACCAGTAATTTACCACAATTAACTTAAAACATCAAAAGTATCTTGGAAACACATTAACACTGTGGTGATCTTTATGAACTGACAACTTCCTGGACAGATCTGTGCCGTATATATTTTTCAATCCAAACTACTTGTCAGTGATTATTATGTTTCCTAGAAGGCGATAGGAAATCCATACTAATAATTTAGAGTATACTAAACTATTAAAGCATCATCTTAATAAAAAGACTGCAGGCAGAATATGAGCTATACTATAAGTAGGATACCTAACCTTATTACACCAGTTAGCCAGGCTTAAGTCCAAGGTTCTCCATTGATAATATGAGCTTGTACTTATCCATTCATTCTCCTCGTGCCACCTCCCTAGTGTGCTGGTCTTGATATGATCAAGAAAATTGAACCTAAAAGCAAGAGGATCAAGCCAGAAGGTGAAAAAGCATTGTCTACCAAGCTCACATCTATGGAATAAACTCAGTCTTGCAACCGATGAAGCAGAATCCCAGTCTGACTAATTCACTGCCATCATTTTATCAAAGTAAACAACTTTCTGTTCCTCCATCTCTCTCTATCTTCCTTTCACACACAAACACACACTACCATTGCTATGCATATAGGACACAGCAGCCCAAGAGTGTTACTTTGTATGATTATATAATGCTTTATTCATATTCAGCAACAGTCTGCAGTCATGCTCATGGCTCTGAGGCTGTACTTAGGCACAGTGGTTCAGCTAAATGATACTAATGAACTTGCAATGGCTTAATGTCTTAATATGTTGATGTGAGTTGAATCATTAGGTATAATGTTTACCATGATCACCATCTTGCATATTAACATTTGCAAATTAACACTTAACACAAAGTGGAGATGAGGCTGTGGGAAATGCTATTAGTTTTGCACATATGGAGTCAAAACAGTGGACACATTGAAATTTGACCTGATGATGGTGTTAGATGAAGAGCTAGAGGAGAACCAGACTGATTCCAGTTCATCCTCAGGGGAACATAAATGTGTAGGAACCTCATGCTTAAAGAAAAGTTCCAGGATCAGTCAGTCAGTGGAACTCATCTTCTGGAAACCATGAATATCTGTGCAAGAGAAGTCAAAAGTCTGACCTGTTGGTGGCGCAACGACAGCTCTAAACCAGAGCAGAGATTTTTTTTTTCCTTGCATCATTGCATTTCTGCATTTATAAGTACCTTCCATCTATAAACCTTGAATAATGAAACACCAAATATAGTTTCTTATGCAGTAAAATAGTAAAGCCACAGGCATCTGCACTTTCTGTTTGGTCCTCAAGACATTTCACCATTCATCAAATAGGTTTCCTTAGTTCTGTTGATTAACACAGACTGGAGGGGAGATCCAGGCATTCTGAGCTTTATGTGTCATGGTACTATGGAGCATCAAACAGTGTGCAGCTGTGATTTCTGATTCGATTCCAGCTGGGGTCTTCTGTTGAGCAGCTTCCTCCTCTGTCTTCCTGTTGCACTCTTCACCTCACAAATGACTGTGTGACGAGGTCTAAGCTCCATAAACACAAACATAAAAATCAGAGAAGAATCTTTGTGGAAAATACAGCGACAGGTTTATTTTCATCACTCTGCTGGAGCGCAAACAAGCAGATGATAAATTAGGAATAAATGGTAATAAACGTGACTTTAAAAGGCCATGTATTAGTCCTAGAAATATTCATTAAACTCTCCTCCTGCTCTGCCAAACTGCAGCACACTGTGTTTTATGAGAATGATCCAGCTTGCCTGTAATGGATGAATCCTGATTAAAACTAGGCACTGCCATTGTCAAGCTGTTCACACATCTTCATTGAAACCTGCAAATATGTCTTGAGAGCTACTAAAATGAGATGAATTGGACATGACAAGATCAGCCCACGTCTATGCCACAGATCAGATGGCCATGACACAAGCATTTGAATTCAACCCTCTCTTAAACAAAAGTGACAGTCTTAAATAAATGAATTAGAAGAGACAAAAGATTTAAACACTGTTTCCCTCACAACCTGCGAGCATCGTGGGACTATCAGACTGAGAATCTGACTGCAGGGCAAGATGAATCTTATCAGCTCTTCATCTATTCTGGGCTCTGCCTGGAAGCCTGTATCAGTAATTATAATTTATCATGGACTCCAGAGAGAAGGAGCCGATGAAGATCACGGCAAGACTGGAGTATCTCTCTCAAAAACATTCCACTGTGCAACAAAGACAAAAGTATGCAGTGTTTTATTCTCACATTGTTTCACAATTTATTTGCATTTTTGTCCAGCTCTCCATGTACACACAATAGTAACACAAATAGCATGGTACTGTAAACAATGAATGAACATACTTTTCAGTTTTTTGGGACATAACCCAATAGTGTTCTCTCATCAGGTCAGAGTTTGTTTTTTGTTTTATAAAGTTAAATGTGACCAAATAATTTCTTAATTAGTTTGTTGTGTTATTTTAAAATTTTAAAACCATTCAACAGTTTGGTTGTCACATTTACCACATGTCCCCTCATTGGCCAAATATCAGAAACACTGCCTAAAAGAAACTACTCTAACATGTTCGGCAACTGGTAAAACAGAATCTTTGCAAGGCCACTTGGAGCACTTTCTGCCAAAATGGATCAAGCATGCCTACATACACTCAGCTGTTAACAGCATGTAACAACTGTATTTGCACAACCATTAAGATTATAGAGTTCCCGGTAAAATACATTCAGTAGGAGGTCAGATAACACAAGACCAAATCTTCAGTTTGTGGAGGCAGAAAGAGAAACAGCATTAACTCTAGTGAGTGCCAAAACCAACAAGTATTAGGAACTTAATTCTCCACTGGTTATTATGAATAATGCACTGGATGATGTGGAAATGATGCTAGTGTGGAAGAATTTATGATCCACCATGATGATTTCTTATGATGCTCCCTTGCAATAAAAACCATGGATAACTTGCTGTTAATGGCAATCAGAAAAGACAAATTATCTGGCTAAATAAACGAGAAACGACTTTTGTGCATGATGCAGAGAAAAAGAGAAATAAGAAAACGATTATATGTGCTCACAAATATTTGGTATTTGCTGTCTTCCATGTTTGAGCCCTGTCTTTGTGGGGCCAAAAATAAATAAATAAATAAGGCAGGGAATAGATGAAAAGTTCTGAAACTGTAAAAGAGCAGTCTGCCACCTTGTTCTCACCTAGACAACCTCGTACTTGAGAATAATTTATGAAATAAATGGTGTAGAAAAGAAACGAGTGTGACGGGTAGCCTTGTGAAAGAAACTAAGTGTATTTCACTACATAAAAACTGTGCGATCCAGTGGATAATTCTTCTCGACCATTCTTGTATTTGTTTTAGTGATCAGAGCTTTTTTTTATTGTTTCAATCGTTATCATGCTGGTATGTGATAATTCGCTTTAAGGTCTGACTATATTGTTGTCTGATAATTGTGTCACCAAAACAGCCATTTTCAGTGGAAATGACAGCGTTGGGATGGCGCTCCTCAAATGAATGTCTTATGAGAATCAGAGAGGAGAAAATTACTGCATCACTGAATGAGTCAACTCAAGGCAAGCCTGCTTTTGGTTTCCACATATACACAACATTATGGCATCATCAACAAAACACAATCCAACGGCAACAACTTGCATTACAATTAAAACACTAGAAAAGTCATTTGAAAGGAAAAAAAAACAAAACAAATAATAGTGATTCAGCACTAACATAGTGCATAAAACATCTTGTTTATCCTCAGAAATTCAAAAAAAGGCTGTTTACCCAAAAGGCTTGTGACGTTTTCTTTTACAAAGATCCAGCACTGATGAGACAAAGTCAAATGTCAATGTTCCATTATCCTTTGAATGTCATGAGTGACTCCTGACTCCAGATGTTTAGTCTCTCCCACAACACAATTACTGGCCCCCCTGAACTCCAAAGTCTACACCTGTGGACCCACTTTGCCGTCTTGTTTTTTAGCTGTCCTCACATTGTGTGGGTTGCAAACAATGCTTTGATCTGTGTCCATGTTGCAGTTTAAAAAAAAAAAGAAACTAGAGGTCCTTTTATTTCCTGTCGTTTTGTCGACTTTGGTTCCTCTTTTTTTGTGGAGGAAAGGTGGCTGCAGCCATAATTGTGGACAACATCGCCCTTCAGCAGCGATTCACATGTGACCGTCGCCATTTGTCCACTCACTCTATTTCTGTTGTGCGGTTGACACTTCAGCAAAAAGTCACCCAGCTCAAACAGGACAGTAATCAGTGGTGTGTGACGGACGTGGTTGCCTACAATCTGAACGCAGTCAAGAGTCTGTCTGAGGCCGAGCGTGTTCTTGTGGTGAGGTATAGCAGCCTGGTTACATATCCATGTCACCATCATAGGCCAGGGTCAAGGGCTTCTGCGGCGGTGGAGACGTCTTAGTGGTTTTGGATGGCTTACTGAAAACGAAAAAGTACAACACAAAAGACAGAAAAGCTGACAGTGTATCTGACTTAGTAGCACGGGGAAGCCCAAATTGATTTCAGACACAAAGAATTCCATTATTTGATAGCAGCAGCACACAACACACAACATATTATGTGGAATATAACTCGTACTTGACAGGGTTCAAAGAAAGCTGACGGTTAGGAATTTGCTTTGTCTCCCTGCTCCAGCATTCACTCTGATCTCATGTGAATTGTGTGCAACTTACAATAAAGCTTTTGTTCTTCATGTTGTGCATGGTGACAAATCTCTCAAGAGAGTGATATAGTACATACCAGACCAGGAATGATAATGCAATGATGAAGAGAACTAAGAGGAATCCGACGGCGGTCACGGCGTAAACCCACAGCTTTACTCTTCCATCTGTGCAATTAAAAATCAAGTTCAACACAAAGTGTACTGGATACCAGCAAAACTCTTCTTGTCACATTTAGAGAAATAAAGGAGCTGACTCAGACATAATGCAGAGGAGAGACTAGAATTAGTTTAAAGTTGTAATGTTTGCTAGGACATAATGATAAGCCCACTGACAACATGGACCTAGAAAGAAATTCAAGCCGTCTAGTGATCCTAGAGCTGCAAAGGCAGGTTCAAAAGGACACCAATGACCTCAGGCTCACTGGTTGAGCTGTACAGATGATTTCCATTTCAGTACCTGGGCCAACAGGTCGCAAGGTCCACTCGGTGAAGAGGTCCTGAGCCTGAGAGGGTCCGGGTTTTAATCTTCCCGAGTTGGTTTTCACATCAGCTTTCTTGTTGTTGTCCACCCCCGGAGTTCTGGTGCAGTAGTCCAAGAAACCGTGCATCGTCATCACTTCAGTGTAACCCCTCTCACACCCACACACTCCACTCTGCATTAAGAGGACCAGCATTTAGAGGCAGCACAAGACAACTGTAATTGTTGGTTTCCTGTTGCAACAAAACAGTCTGCTCTACTTTCACTCTACTTTCTGAATACTTTCTCCACTTACTGCGGGTTGATTCATCCTAACTCTGGCATTAAACTGTGCTCCTGGGGGGAGGGGGGGTTATGCCAACACTTGTTTTGTATCTTAAGTGCAGTTGCATGAAGGGTGCTCTAAGGGGCAGTAAAACGTCAAGCTCAGCCTATTATTTCTCATTTCTGTTGCTGCCTGCATGCAGTTGCCCCCTCCTCCTCCACCCCCCACTTTCTTCGAGGTGTAGTCTCTAAGTGATACGGAGTCCACATTCAATGGTGCTAATATGATTTTCCTTTCTAAGTGCCTGTTCTTGACAATTAAAAATGCCATCTATCAAAGTCCATTTAACTCCCTGCCCGCAACACAGGAGCAGCAGGAAACAGTAGAAAACTCTGTGAGACTTATGGAGATTACAGCTGCCTGAGCAGAGTACAATGATCTTACCGTTGTGCAGTGTGAGAAGGGTTTAGTGCACGGAGGATGGCAGTGTCTGACCGTGGTTGGCCTTTTCTGTGGGAAACATCCCCCTGGAGAAAGACAACAGGTTGTAATTTCTGTTCCTTTAGCCATTGATCACTATATTAATGTACTGTCACACCTGATTAATGGCTTCAGTTGCTTATCAGGCTCCCTGATCAATCTGTGAACATTTTAATTCCAACATGGAAAATTGCATGTCAAAATATCAAAGAGTAATGCCTGGGGTTCTTGCCTCCTCTGCAGAGGTTGGTTATTCCTTCTGGGCTCATATTTGTCAGAAACACTTCCTTACAGCGATAAGATCACATTCAGCCTCTATTTACAGCACATCAAGCTCGCCTGGAGCCTTTGTTCACACAGCACTATTACCTTTGTTCTTTTTCTCCACGGCTGCTTTGCTTGCCACAAATACAAATGCATGATTATATTTATATGGATTGAAAGCCTCCCAGCTCAGAGTCTGGCTTATTGATTACTTATGTTAAGAGGGAGAGGAGAAATCAATGGAGACTGCACAGAGAATGGGCAGCTCAAATAAGGTGTTAAATTCAACTACAACACTACACTAAAATTATTCTTTGTTTGTTTGTGCCTGTCTATGAGAGACAGAAAATATATGAAGTCTCTTTACACTGCAGGCCCTCACACACACTACTGATCAGGTTTCCTTAGAGGAGGTTAAGTGACTGGCTTTATCTATTGTAAAACATGATCAATATACAGTATAATTTCTATTGAAAAATCAGATTCAAGAGAGCAAAGTATATTAATAACTTATGTCCTGAACCAAACAGGAAATATGTTCTGAATCTATTTTCAAACCACTTGTCACAACCACCTCTACAGAAATCGCCCGTGTGACAGCTTTCTCAGACAGATTAAAGAAGATCCACTTACTCTCATGGCAACATTTACAAATTCCTTGTTAAGCGATCAAATAATCTGATATTGCAGCACATCCATGTGATCCAGACTGAATTCACACTGATTCAGCTCAGAGCGGGGGAACAAAAGCAGAACTGGGGCACTTTCAGCTGCAGTCTGCACTGAACTAGTCATACTAAGATATTCATCATCATTCATCTATAAAAGCATGTGGTTCTGTATGTGAAGAGACGGCAGCGACTCACCTGTGACATTGACACCATCCGAACGCTGACACCACACTACTCTCTCATTGTTGCTCCAGCCCCCTGTCCTCCACTGGTAACTGTGGCACTTCCCCTCTGTAGCAATGGAAGAGAGGATGTTCATTAGCAGTTTGTGCTGGGCGTTCAGCTCTGTCTTCAGGCTCACATGGACATTAACCACCACTCTGCTACTTCATCTTCCAAGTTAAGATGAATTATGTTTGTAGAGAAAGAAAAAGAGCACTTTCTCCACTGAGGCTGTGTGCTATGAGACAAACGCGTCTTTGGAGGGAATGCGATGATAAAAATTGGTTGGAAATGAATGAACTTTTGTTTCTGACAGAGAAAAACTGCACTGAAGAAAGAAACTTGAGTCTGATTTCATGCATTCAAGAAAATGTGGACACATGAAGAAACACCACAGAGAAAGACTTATGAAACACAGAAATTAGTTGAAAATTACACATAATAGTTTCATAAGTTTTAAGTAATAATAAGTAATAATAATAATAAAAAATTGCAAAAAGTTTTAAAAGTGTTTAAAAACATGAGGGAAAAGAGAGTAAGCAAGATGCCACATGTGGTGTTTGATTATACAGAGGTATGAAAGTACAGTGATCAAAATAGTTTCATTTAATTATACAATGGAAAAATTAAGACATATCATATGATAATTAGCAAAATGGTAACTCTGTGGACTGGATCCAGAGATGAAATTAAAGAGAGAGAGAGAGAGAGAGAGAGACAGAGAGAGAGACAGAGAGAGAGAAAGAGAGAGAGAGAGAGAGAAGGAGAGAGAGTGCTATGGTTGAATCATTTGGGAAGAAAATTCAACTCTTTGGTGTAAATAGAGCACTCGAAGGAGAATCATGATTTGTGGCCCGATTTGTTGCTTCTGAGCCTAAACAGTTCAGTCAAGGGGAAATTAAATTCTTAGGTTTATCAAGGTCTCTTACAGTATAATGTCAAGGTAGCTGTCCACCTGCTGGAGCTCAGTACAAGCTGGGTGCTGCAGCAGCGCAATGACGCTGAACATCAAAGTAAATCTACTATAGAATGATTTCAAACAAAGAAAATCCACCTTTTGGAGCAGCCCAGTCAGAGCCCAGACTTTAATCCTATAGAGCTGCAGTGGAATGACCCAAAGAGAGCCACTCACACCAGACATCCTAATAATATGTCTAAGCTCAGGCAGTTCTATAGGCAAGGATGGACCAAACTTCCCCCTGAACAAACAGCAGGTGTGATCTGGAAGAGCTTGTTAGAGGTTACTGCTGCCAAAGGAGGTTTAAACAGTTATTAAGTCCAAGGGTTCACTCAGTTTTTCCTTGAGAATAATGAATGGCTTTGTTTGACAAAGTGAAAAGATTATATATGGTTCCTTTATATCATCTTAATTACAGATCACATTTGATAACCAGTTACAACCAGGTTGCTCTACAGGGTCCACATCTTTTTCTACCTGCTGCTTCACCTATTTATAGTTCAAATACTGACCTGTTAATGAAAACCTTTTCATTGTATCTGTAATTTCTAAGCCTTAACCCTCCTGTGACTCAGTCTTAATGATACCAACATAAAACTGCCACTTGCACACTGGTCACAACATTTTTGCCTTTTACGGATCCATACATGTTGATATTGAAGTCAAAGGTTGAAAGAAGCCTTAACATCTAAAATATCTGAAATGAGGTGTGGCAGTGAGTGCTCTGTCATGGTGCAGGGATAAATACTGGTGTAGTTTCCAAGGGAGCAGGATTAAATAGAAATTGTTTTGGTGGCCCTCAGGAGGAGTTCTGACGTTTAATAAACATTTATTAGAAGATAATTGTCATTTCATTGATCCATTTTGAGGGTCAGGACCTTTTGTTCCTGTAGAAAATTTCAACAGATCCATGGTGACTGAAACAAAAGGAGAAACTAAGCTGCTCTGATGGCCTTGACCTTCCAGATACTTGATATTCACAAAATGTTGAGCAGGTCCCTTGATTTTGTTTTTTCCATCTATAGAGAGAATAAAGGGCAACTGAACACACCCAGTTCTTGCTGACCTCCAGTGGTTGGGGGTCTCACGCGGCGGCTGTGGCTATTAAACCCGCATTAACTGATTTTTTTATTTTTTTATTTGTCAGCTCACGGGCAGGGGGGAACCAGCAGCTAACCCAACACTGACATATCATTACCCTAGCAAACAATTACTTATTAAAACATCCAGCAGTTATGGAGCAACATTTGCATTCATTTGAAGTTTCTTGCCACATGATGAATGTTAGTCCATTATTCACTTGCCTTTTAGCTCTGTATTTTGAACCTCACTACTTCTTACGGTGGGGGAAAGCAGTGCTCAGTGGTTTATTAGAGCTGCTGCTCTGGCTGGAAACGACACTTTGAGAGCAGTGAGAGTGAACTAGAACAGTAAAGTTGCAGGTTGTGAAACTAAAACAACGAGCTGAAATATGCTGTGCTGAGGGAAACAGAAAAAATGTACAAACTTTTCTTCAGTACCTTTACAGGGCTGCGTCTCAAAGACTTGATGTGGGCAGCTGCCCTGGTTTTCCATGACCTGAATGATCACAGCTCTCGAGCGGGCTTGGCGACCAATGGTCTCAAAGCTCCGCCCCTCCAGGCAGGTCAGCTGGCAAGAACTCCAAGATGACCACTCAGTCAAATGGCAATCTCCTGAGGAGAAAAGAAAAACACAGAAAAAAACATCACTGATATGCACAACTTGGTCAATAACACTGAGAGTTTCTCTTTGAAACTTGGGGGTGGTTTATATTCAGCTTGCCAGCACTATTTCAGGGATCATTTTATTGGCTCCCCTGCTAGCTCCTGGAACATTTAAAAGAGGTCGAAAGCAACTTCAACACACATCTGCGGCTGATAATGTACCAAATGCACAAACAAATTACTCAGACAGCCCAGTGGGTATTCAGAAGTAATTGACCAACCCGAGTTATAAATTATACAATACAAGCTATAATGCAGAGCCCAACTGTCAAGACCCAGCACTGAAATGTGTCTCATAGGGGAAGCAAGACTCATTTGGTATGGGAAATGTTCGTAGTGCATAAAGGCTGGCTTGTGTACTTTTTCAGTCTACAGACAACACTTATTTCCTTGAAGGTCAAACATTAATATCCATTGCATATAGTCTCTGATAGTATAATCTTGTAGGGACATCACTCGCTGCCACAGCTCCTCAGCAAGAACAACCCTCTGATTCTCTGTCTGGAGCGTCCATCAGTGACTTTCTGTGGATTCACGCATCTTATTATCTTTCATCTTCAAACGGATCCACTCTATCAGCTTCGCTCATGCTGCTATGGCTTTGGATACATGCTGTGGCGAAGGCTGCAGTGTGCAGCGAGCAGCACCACACACACACACACACACACACACACACTGTACATCACATACATGTCAAAAACCCCTCCCTTGGTCCCTACACTTTGCCTGCCACCTTCACACCAACCGACACATGAACACACATGAAAAATACACAAACATCTGCTCTTGCCATTAAACAGTCCTGATCCTGAGCCAAGGCTCACAGACAGCAAAGGCAGTTTGAGTGATGAATCAAGGCGAGGATCAGAGGAGGGAGACAGACAGATGAGCAGGAGCAAGTGCTGCAAGATGGTGCCTCTTCATAGTGAATGCTAACAACAGCACACATGGCAAGAGCCAGAGGAGATCTGAGCAGCATTTTTTTTTTAACCAGATAACGATGAGAAAAAATACGATATATTGTACAACATCATAATTGTGCAACTGGCTTGTGCCTAAACACAATAGTGCTTGATTATATAGTTTTTCAAGGTGGAAAGCCTAACATTGTGTGTGTGTGAAATCACAGCTGTCAGCTGGTCAGCAGCTCCCTCACCTAAAGAGTATGCTGTGTTCGCACTGTGTCCAAAAGATGAATAAACCAGTCAGCATCACGGGACGACAATTAACTCTGATCTGTTGGGTTCTTGTTGATATATGGTGATTTATATAATGATAATTTTGACCATATTATGTTATAGGTTCCAAGTATCCTCATTAAAATGATCAATCAACAGCAGTCTGACAGCTTGATTTCCTGATTCCAATATTTCTTAAAAACGTTCTTAAAAACGTCTAAAATGTGCCGGAGGAATATAAAATATGTATAGTTTCCGTATATAAATTTAACATCAAGCTTCTTCTTTGCTTTACTGAGGTCTCATAATCCAATCATCTCACTGCTGAGACACACTAAAGCACACAGGCAGCACCAATATTTTTATTTCTTGTTTCTTTCTTTCTTTTTTTAAAAAACTTTTTTATTGCCAAGTTACAGGCGGCACTCCGCCAAGACTGGTGCTCTTTTATCATTATCCATCACAGAAAACAGCACGCACAAATTTTGATGTGCACTGCAAACTGGCAACAGTGAACGCAGCACCACTGTAAAAACTGCAAGAGAAACACGTTGATTTAGATCTGCTCCTGATACATTTCACTGGCAGTGCACACAAACCTGTTTTATGTGTGTTGTGTGTGTTGTAACTATGTGCAAGCTGTGTACGACAATCATCAGATCATTGACAAGTGAATTTACATGAGGCAGTATAGTCATGTAATTTGTCAAAGCTCAAAAAGTAGCTGTGACCCACTTCCCCTTTAGTAGCGACAGCTGAAGTTATTAATAGTATGTACATACAGACCCAAATCACTGTATGTTTTGCTAATTACCAGATATATCTTCAATAGCAATAGGAATGTTGAACCCAGACTACTGGTGCTATAGTGCACAGATAATGGGGATCCTTACAAAAAAACAAACAAAAAAGGAATGATATTTTGAAAGATGCCAGCACATGGTGTTTTCCACATGTATAGCATACTTCTCCCATGCCTCATGCTGTTGCAAAACAACAGCCAATGAGAGGATGTGTTGGTTAAATGAACCACTTTAAAAATACATAAAAACATATTTCATTTGACAGGTCAATTCCCCTATTTTTAAGATGACTGAATTTCATTTTGCATTTCAACCCAAAATTTTAGTAAATATAATTAACGTAAATATAATAATAGTCTTATACTGTCTTTGCAATAGAAGTGAATAAACAATAAGTGTAATCAAAGCTGTTCCCTCTTAAATCTACTTTTTTGTGATGCTGAATTGTTACATTGGAAAATCAATGTGTGCTTTGCCAATGTAGAATCCTCTACTGTAGCTGCTAATTGCATGGCTGTGATAGGCAGAGTGATTGCTCTCAGCAGTGTGATCTGTTAATTGTTTCAGTTAGTTAGGATGATTTTTCACACTTCATTTATCCCTGGGTTGTTACACAATGTAGTGTAAAAATCAATAGCGCTGTCCCGTAATTGATCGTGAAATCTGTCTCTCTCTTAGTTACACAGCGCTGACTTTGGATTCGTTTAGCTGCTGCATTAATAAAAGGATTGAACTTTCTTTTATCGAGGTGAACATGGTTTCTTTTTTCCCCCATTGTTACTGAACGTATCGTCCAGATAATGTAGAGCTAAAAGGGTCATTAGTTAATCTATGACTTTCATTGATTTTTCAATAATCATTGAGCAGCTGAAAATGTCATTTGGTTGCGAGAGAGAGGACAGTGTATTGACAGAAACCAGCAAATGAGTTGGTCATTGATTTTTAAGCAAGTGAACCAGACCAAATAATTATTGGTATTATGAATCCCAAATGATAGGAGAAATTATGAGATAATAAATAATTCATGCAACCTTGTAGTTTTTCCTCCATTTGACGTAATTGTGGTATATTATATATTTCAATTCCATTTACAGTAATGACTCATAGAGTATCTGTCAATATGAGATGAAAAGCGAAGATTGTCATACAATGTGTATGATAGTGTTACCTGGACAGGGAACAAAGCAGGGCTGCTCCATCTCCTGTTGAATATTTTGCCTCAGTTTATCTCCACAAAGCTCTTCGTCCACTGTTTGAGGAGGAGACTCGGGCCAGTCGCCCCAGTGGAGGACACATGACAGGTTCCTTCTCCGAAGCCCCTCACCGCAATCTGCTCCCTACAAAAATGCACACACAAGTTTGAGCTTGTTCAGATTCATACACAAGTTTCATTACTATAGCATAAGACGAAAGAAAGTCCTGAAAGACAAATTTATTCAGCTCAATATGCGAAAAAACGCTGATCACACAGTCTAATGACTCAATAAATGAGATGACAATGACTGAAACTGATAAGATGTGTTACTTACTGACATTAGAGTTACTAGAAAACAACTGAATTGGATTGTATGAAATCCAATATAACTATAACTGTAATTTAACGGTTCCGTTTTGAGTTATTGAACATTAACTGTGCAATGGAGCTGTTTCTCTGTCAGTGGCTCTCCATTTTGTTAGTAGAGAAGATGGTGCAATTCACTGTTTCACCCATAGTGTTACTCTATGCATCACAATAGTGGGAGGAAACCAAGACACCCTGCAATGTATCAACAAGAAGAAGGTGACTAAAAGCTAGTGCACATGAATAAAAAGAAAAAGTTGAATAATTTAAAAATAATGGCTTTTTATGAGGAAGGTGATGCATTTTTATCAGACCTCAAGAAAACACAGTGTGTTATATTTAGTTTACTTTTGTTTGTTACAAGAAAACTCCACAAGACAACATAATCATCATTTAAAAAATATGCTTAATGCATCATGTGTATCTTTAAGGTCTAAAAAACATGTTGAATCCCCAAAACATAATCCCTTGACAATATAATTTTAAATCCTGCATCATGTACTTCCATGTACTCACCTGTACAACTGTGAAAAAGTGTGCAACTTTTGGCAGGAAAATGCCCTGTGCCACCCATGCAGGTGTGCGTGCAAGCACAGTTGCAAATGAGAACTCATATAAACATAGTTCAACCAGTGGTCATAAGGGTTCCTTTGAGAAAAGTGGCACCTCAGTGTGATGTCAATCCAACTTACTTGTATATGAAAAATGTGTTGCAGAGAAAAAGGACTGATGGCAAACAATCAAATAAAATGACATTGCATGGAAAACGTCATACCTCTACAGTGCATGGGGACCAGTCACTCAGCAGCCACATATAACAAGGCCTTATGGGACATGGTTTAGTCTGTGTGGGCTGGTTGGGGCAGGGACGACCCTCCTCATGAGCCTCCTGCAGAATTCTCCGTGTGCGCACAGTCAGACCTGCAGGACATTAAGGCCAACACACTGTCATGAGCAACAATGTACCAGAGGAGAGCCGAGTGCATTTGAAAGCTGCAAGCTGGATGTTGAAGCAGAAAGCTCCTTTTGCTTGCATATGTAAGAAACTCAAAAATAGTGACATTGTTCCAAGCTACAGTGAAGAGCTAACAGGAGAGACTGATAAATAATAAAAACTGTGAACAAAGGACAAAAACACAGTGGGATTCACACACTAAACTACATGTGCATCTGGGTGAGACACATAAAGGCATCACTGCACAAATATAAGACCCTATATAATAACAGTTAATATAACAGCTGGCTGAAAGAAATGGATCATTCATTTAGAAAAGGGGTTGCACCTTCTCTTTAGCCTGTAAAATAAATTTCCTCATGACAAAGAGGAATTAGTGCAGCGGCTCAATACATCTGTGTCACCACACCACTTTATGCTTAGATCTAACAGCTTTCTTCACAAATGCTTTGTCAAGTGAGCCATTAATAATGTGTGACCGGCAATGTTTGGTAAATGGCAACAGTAACAAGAAGTGGCCACATAGTGGGTTTGGTATGTTGCAGAGCAGCTTAGTGTCTAGTTCCCTTGAGGCTTAGTGACGGCATCAGCCATCAGCTTAAGACAGACATTTTGTGTGTGTGTGTGTGTGTGTTATGCCAGGGGAGGTGCTGAGCTCTATGGGCCCCAGGCAGACACAGCATACTTTCAGCTCTGCCATCTCAAAAATCAAACCAAAAACATTAACACTCCCTTGGCATCCTGACAAAACAAGATCCTTGCTTCATCTGACACAGATACGATGCAAATCCCTCATCAGGCCTGACAGACGTGTTTCACAAAGTGTGAGAATGAACTGAGAGAGTGGCAGCAGAGTTACAGCGACAGTGACAGAGCTGTGAGGCAGAGACAAAGGGAGAGAGTCTGTAGCTTAGTGCTACTATGAGCTTATTGGAATGAGGGGTTAACTGTGAAGAAACAGACAGCTGATGAGCTGACAAAAAATTAATATTGATGAAGTTAAGAAGATACAGTTGAGTCTCTCTAATTACCAGAAAAACAAGCTTTCTCTCGGGGAGTTTGGCTTCATGAGGCCAAAGAAACAATATATGCATTCAGGTTAACTTCATCAACGTTTGTATATTGCATGAGGTTACACTCTGACTTTCTCTAAGTAATGTCTGATGTGCCACAGGTTGGTGATTACTAATTTCAATTTTGAAATCATGCAGCGGTAGAGTATATATTTTATTTAGGCACACTGAATTATTTATGACATCTGTAAAGGTGAACTCTATGAAATTTTGTTTAAATGAACCTGCGATTCTTGAAATGTAACCTCGTAAAGCAAAGTTGCTTATGTTAATAAAAAACTCTGCTTCATACAGAATGATAATGAAGGATGGAGAATCTTAATATATACATTACTGAAAAAAAAAGAAAAAAGGCAGCACACAGCTCCCCTGTATAATAAGGCTCTGGATTACACATACTGGTAAATATTTTAATGCATTTAAATGTATTCATGCACAATTGAAGATCTTGGAAAAAAGCCTGAGCAGACAGAATAATGAGGTGCTGCACATGTGGTCGAGTGTGCGTCTGTTCATCAGGTTGGTGTTCCCTTTGGTTTAAGTTCAGTGTGTTTGCTCACAGGATTTACCTTGGCTACCACAGGTGTGCGAGCAATCCGCCCACGGTGACCAATCAGAGAGTAAACAGCTGACAGGACAGTCAACCGTGCAGCTCTCTGACAGCTTCCACTTGTTGATCAGACCAAACTGTAGTAAACAAGAGCAGTGCTGTGAGGAGGGCTAACTAATTATTTCCACTAACAAGAAGGAGGAAGCTCCCACATTTCCATACTTTAAATAAGCAGCAGTTCATCACAGGACAGTGATGCAGCAATTTTACCATTAAACCTTCTTTCAAATGTTATTGAGCTATAATTGCACATTTTCTTTATAATCATTTGTGGCAAACATATTGTTAAAAAACAATATACTAAACACTGTGGTGAGAACATCACAGCCTTCATCCCAATAAAGCTCCCTTCACTCACTGTAATATGATTCTGAATATAACAGATGTTAACTGCAGGTTGTAGAACAAGATTAATATCCAGTTTGCAACACACCAGTGAGAAACGTCGCACCTACTATTGATGCTTAATTTACAATAACCTGCAGCATCTTTAACAGCACCAATATCTGTGCACATAAAAGGAAGGAAGAAAGAGCTAAAACTGTGTATTGCTTCAAAATTGTGCAGAAATTGTGCTTGGCTTGATGGCAAACTGCTTGGAGTAACATGAGGGTGTAAGAAGATTACATCCAACATTTTCACTTAAATTGGGCAACTTGGCTTTCAATAATGCATGAGCCAATGGGAACAGAAAAGATCTGGAGAACTGTGGCATCAATCAATACTTCATACTTCAAAATGTTCTCAGAACAATTTAATCTTCCAGTGTAATATTTTATCCTTCCTGTAAGGAATCTGGTTCAAATCACTTCTCATTCATTCATCATCATCTGGATTAGTTTAAATTTCTGAACACACAGCGAATGAAAGGAATAACGTCGCATCAATTTTTTGTTTCAAACAGAAAATCCTGCTATTTTTTGATTCAAATGTCACTCAGACTAAATGCCTTTGCGGTGTGTTCTTTGCTGCACCGCGTGTGTATTGACACTGCCTGACATTTAAATCTCAATATGAATTCGAATTTGAAAAAATATTTACGCCATAAATGTGTGACTGTAAAAAAGGGGCATCTTTCTTTCTGCTATAACGGTGCAATTAAATTTTTAAACAGCAGATTCCCATAATGAAGCAAAGGTGTTTCTACACAGTGATTACCTGCTCACACGTCTGCAGGTTCACTATCTTGCCATCGCTGCGAATACAGTCCAGGAGACGCAGTCGTGATCCCTGACCACAGATGGCATTTTCACTCAGCTGGCATGTACTCCAGTCTGCAGTCCATGCACACACACACATAGAAAAATAGACAAAGCATACATTTGTACATTAGTCTGTCTGTTAGACCAGGCCATTTCGGAATCACTGTCTGTTTTATACAGCAACACTACAATCAGCCCGTACTGCTGCTTGGACCTCACATTTAAAAATAAATATAAAAATGTGACATTAATCAATCAGCTATCATCAGACATGTTAAGAGCCAAAGGGGATGTGACCTTTTCTCTGGGAGTGGATCAGGGAGCAAAGCTGTTGGTCCTCTTACCTCTGTGGTCAGAGCTGGGAGCGATGTCACAACTGAGTTGATTTTTTCCAGTTAACAGTTGGTGACAAATTGGAAAAGCAACCCTGTTAGCTATGTGCTAATACCAGACAATAAAATCATACCATATAGTTTGTATATGAGAGCAACATAACCTGTCTGCACATAGAAGTTGCATAATACCGTTGGTATGACTAATAAGTGGCTAATAAACAGTGTTGTGTACACTGAACACTGAGTTTTAATGGAACTCACCATGTATTTGATGAATATCACTTTTTATCTTGTTTAAATCTAAATAATTTAATGTAAAGCTATGTACATGCATATATGTGAGTCTCTAAAGTTTTTTGACTGTTTAAATACTCACTTTTCATTTATATTACTTGAACAGTTTTTCTTTGTTTGTTGCCTAAAGGCAACAATGTGCAGTTAAACCACATTTCCATAATTATAACAATAGTGGTACTTGCAGGAAACAGATACAAGAACATTTTATGGGTGAAAAGAACATGGTGCAGTTAATGTCAGTTCCTCAGACAGTGAGGATGGTGAGGATGGAAAGTGGTTCAGGTTCAAGAGACTTTTAGGAGGTCAGAGTTGTCAGTCACAGAGTAACATGTGCATGTTTGCACACACAGACTAACTCCTCTCACGCACCCACAAATACACAAGCAGATAACAAATAGTATAGTATATAGCTTGCATTGCATGTGCTAAAGGAAACCTCAGGGTTTCAGTACCATCATAGTGCATTTTCACCCTGAGGCGACAAAACCAATATAAAAATTCATAATATAGTGGTTTAAGACAGGAAAACTTGGTCAAAACACACAATTCTTGCTTCACATTCATTTCATTCAATATGTTCCCACTGGATGTAAACAACAGCCTGTCATCCACTTGCAGCTAGGACTGGCTGTACAGATGGTCCTACCTGAGACTCTGTACTGGTAAGCAAAGCAGGTGCTGTTGGGGATGCAGGGCTCTGACTGGACCAGCTCTGGACAGACAAAGTCTTCTGAGGCTGGGGGGCGGAGGATGTGTCTACTCCTGTTTCGTGCTGTACCTTGGTCACACTGCTGTACGACAATGACAGCACAGAAAAGTCCAGGTTTAGTTTTAGAATAAAGGCAGATAGGGTGACACCAACTGGAGTCCAAGAGTCTTTCACCAAGATATTGAGAGCGGCCTCCTGCATTCACATTTATGACCTACCTACCAACACATTATAATTAAATTGGCTTGTGTTCATAACAGCAACCTAAGTGAAGAGTCAAGAAATCCTGCATTAATATCTGAGTAATGCTCTAACATTTTGCACCAACAAACTTAGTTTTATCAGTTTAATTACTTTTGTTCATGTCAGATTAGAATCATAAAGTACTGACCTTATAAATAAAACAGTTGGTCTGTATTGTGAGATTTTAATATAACAAATATATTATTCATTAATTTAGGAAAAAACACAACCGAGGATTGTGCTTTCCAACCTAAACAACAAACCACCTTTTCAAACAATGACCTATGTTAGATCGACCCAGCGTGGAAGACAAAGCCAAAACTGTTTTGATTGCATGTTTTCATATAATCAACTGTCATTTACTGTGCAAAGAGACTGTATGGTTTGTGTATGAATTGCTAACCCATTGCCAAGGACAAACTGTAGCCCAGCATCCTCTGAGGCAATGACTCAATGACTGGTATCTTAAGTTAGGTGATGAGAGTGATGAGAAAGTTATCAACTTTTAATTAATCAACAAAATTAATGAAACCTAGAGGTATTCCCTATTAATTATACTAAATGTAGAAAAAAATTAATTCAAGCTAATTTAATAGTTTAGCAGATGGATTTAGAAAAGTGCAGCATCTGACTCTGATATAAAGCAAGTCTCTTTGAGATTTTTTGGTCCTTGACAGACACATTTAATAGAAGAAAAATCAATCAGAGAAGTGAGTTCAAGGTGAGATCCTCGTCTTTATTTGGAAAATATCAAACCCACATGGTGCACTGTTCGGAAACACAACGTGCCAAACCTGATCCAACTTTTGTGGGGATTTAACTAACAGAATGACAGTTGCAGCTGCTGCTCTTTGACAATTCCTATCTAGTTCTTCAAAAGATATTTCAATGACATAGAAGCACTTGTGGCCGTAAACTACTAAGGATTTTATTACACCCTCAAACCCTAATTTACATTTTGTCATTCTTATAGATGGTTCATTTCAAGAGCACTGGCTTTTAAATTCATGGTAAAATATCTGGCAGATTACCTTAAATAAACCTGAGAAAGTCAGCGAGAATTTTTAAAATGCCAGTGAAGAACTGCTGTGAGTGTGCTAAAAATACCTTAAATGAGTAGTTGCTGCACAGATCAGATCTTTTTAAAGCTATGGGGAGATTTTATTCTATTTGAAGGAAACATTTCAGAGATAGCAAAGAGGAGAGTGAAAACGGTGTACAGAAACCTTTTAAAATTGGTGTTTTCTCTTAATACTGTTAAATTATATCAACATTTGAATGTTATTAATTAAGTGAGTGCAGTTTGTGAATTCAGCTAGTAAAGTCATGAGAACCACAGCTGCAGCTGAGTGTGGTTAGAGGCAACTTGATATGATATGAGGCAACATTTGCACTGTGTCTAGTCACACTGAGCAAACAGCGGGCTGTTTACATCATTATGCCTCTTCAACTAAACCTCATCAACCTAAGCCTCCATTGTTCACAATATCAAATAATATTGATTAATATCAATAAATAAATCAGATCTTCTTCTTCTTCTTCAATTACTCTCATTAAGTAATTCCTTAGATTAAACTGATGTAGCTGTAAAACCAAATTCTGCCACTTGAAAATAATCTCATAAGTATAATATTGTTTTTTTGTTTTATTGCTTTATTGCTCCTCTATGGACCTAACCTGTGTCTGGAATAAGGCAAATATCAATCATTTAAATCTATGTTTTTATAATGCTGCGGTAGTATCTCTTGTTTATGAGTACTACCTGTAAGAAGCACCTCATAACTAAGACATATTATTTCTAAACTGTGTACTAAAGCTCCTGGTAACATTTTTGAAGTTGGACTGAAATAGTTTCAGTCTGACTCATTTTTAAGAGCAAAGTATTAACAGGATGATGGTGTTATAGTGATACAAATCTGTATAAGCATAGGTTTGGGACATTGGAAAGAACTGTAACACTTGATTGAACTGAATTCAACATTATTTGACACATATATAGTTAGTGCTGCTGACTGTGTCCTATAAATGCTCTAGTTTATGTCTCTGCAAATTAGGTTGCCTGGGAGGAACCTGAATTACGCAGCTGCAGACAAAAGTGATAGTCATTAGCAGATGAATTATTAGAAGTGTAACATTTACCAAACATCTACCAAGGGACAGAGGTGACATGCACACTGCTCAAGTTACACTATGGGGGAATGGAAATTGTGAGTAGAAAGTGGAGGGCCTGTCAGCTCAGTCTCACAGGAAAAAGATGAAGGTCTGTACTGAGCAGCATTTGCCCCTTTGCTCCTGACACATCTGGGCGTGCACCTCCGTCACTGTCACCTCCTAATGAGGCACCGCTGCGTGAGCTTCATGAATCAGCTGCAGTCATTGTGCTTTTAATGTTTTCACAACAGTCTCACAGTCGCACACATGCATTTGTATGCTACATACAACACAAGGTCCTGTAATCTGCAGGCTCAATTGTGCCTTTAGGGTGTTGGCTGATTAGTCCAGGAAGGTTTTCTCACATTCTCAATGATACCTATCATGATAAAATCCACTAAGTTTACAAAATCAATAAACTAAATCTGTTCATAAGTAATTTGCAAGACGAGCTACCATGTTCAAGTAAGTGCTAAAACATTGAGTATGAAATCACAGCACAGTTCTCTTACACTTTCTACTCCACAGCTTCACTTGATCTGTCTCACACAGTGGCACACAGTTGTGGTAATTTATCTCAAATTGTGACCAATTATACAATCCTGGTCTGACTGACAAAATAATGCAGAGTGGCATAAAACTGCATAATACTTACACGTATACATCAAAACAAGTTGGGTTGCAGTATGAACACTACAAATATAATATCTGTGAAATAATTGGACCCGCTGATGTTTGACTTGTATCCTATTTTTTTTATAAGGAGAGACCTTCACCCTTTACCCTTCACACACAGGGGGCTATGCCCTCTGTTTCAAGACAGAGGCTGCTGGCTTTCATCATAACTATTTGTGAATGTGCACCAAGATGTGCCAGAGGAAACAGAAACAGAATAGATGTCATTGAATGTCAATATGTTCCCCACTGCACCATATGTGTTGAAGTGTGTCAAGAGCAATTTAACTGTAGAAACAAATCATCTATATCCATTTTATATGGCTGTTACAGTTAAATTGGCTTTCAAGTTCACAGCTTTAAACACTGTTATATCCCCAAATGCATTAAATGGCTGATTTCTACTGATGTTAAGAGTTCTGTCAAAGCTTGCATATTGAATGACTGAATGAAACAAAATGTCTGTGGAGAAAACTCAGACTAATTAAGTAATCTCTCTGTCTCTCTGCCCCGAACTAGTCCTTCTCTGACATCAGTGCTCCAGTCCATTCAACTGTTATGTTTGACAGGAAGCCTATACTGTACCAACATGATCATGTAACCAGTGGCCTGTGGCTATAATCACTGGGGAGCGTATTCTACATAGTTCTAGCCTGAGGGCTCACCTTTATTTGAGAACAAAGGTACATTCATAAACTTCATTTCAATTCACATGCATCGCAGTGGAAAATGTAATTTTCAGATCACACAATGCTTTGAAACAGCGGGGTGCAGCGCAGTTACTAATAATGACCAACACATTTGTAAAATGTGTTTTTAAAATTCATACCTAATTCAAGTGTGATGAACCATTATGCTTTAAATGGAAAATCTCAGCACTTTACCAGTGGCCATCAAAACAGCTCTATTACTGATTTTGTAACAGTAGTGCAACTCTTAATTGATTTCCTTCATAAATCTCTTTGTAACCAATGGAGGGTGGTGGTATGTTATAAGACTCATAAATGAACCAGAGCTCAAACTGAAATTAGAATTTATTTGATTTGTTTGCTGTTGATTTAAAATTGTGATTGTGCAGCTTTGAGGAGCAAAGGTTTGATATACAGTATAATTCCTTCCAGTAAATTATGTGAAAGTGTTGTGAAGTGAATATATATACTACAGTTCTTTAAGTAAACAAATAAATTGTTATTGGACAACATGTAAAATGTAAAGGCTTCTTTTTAAGTAATAAGCCTCAAACAGGGTTCCAGCTCTTTTCTTGCAATCTTTTT
The DNA here is from genome assembly GCA_900303245.1 of Selene dorsalis. Taxonomy (NCBI): domain Eukaryota; kingdom Metazoa; phylum Chordata; class Actinopteri; order Carangiformes; family Carangidae; genus Selene; species Selene dorsalis. Next base: position 24,162 of record OMNW01014262.1, read on the forward strand.
CCAGGACATTTTCAGCTGCTACAGTATGACAGACATGTCATCACACCATACACTAATACATCCCCCCTCCCATTAATGCTTTGGAGAAGTGTTCTTTTCGATAGTTGTCCCTTATTTTGTACATGATTGTTTCTGTGTTTATTCCTCTCTGACCCCAGAAGTCTGATTTAAAGTTGTGCAGTCTATGGCTCTAACTTATCTATGAAATAATATCTTACCTGCTTAGAAATTATGACAAAACTATCATAGAACATCGTTTTTGTTTTTAAACTACGGCCACTACAGCTCTCTGCTGATCCTCTATGTCACTCAGCAGAGGAGACAGGAAGAGGAACCTGCGGCTGGTGAGGAGAAAGCCCTCCTCCTCGCGGTTCAATACTGAAAACATTTTCAACTCAAAGTGTCTTGTTTTCTTGCTAGGCACTTCTTTGGAAAAGAAATCCTTCGCAGGGTCTGAAAAAGTCAAACAGAGCTCTGGTAGCTGATGTCACAATGTGATAAATAATTTTCCAGGACCACCCATGACTGGAAAATTAGTCAACCATTTTCCAGGTTTTCCAGGACATGTGGAAACCCTGTCAAACATTAGATAAAGAGAAAAAAACTACATATGCACAATACAGTGTGTACATTTGTGATAGTATCTCAAATATATATACTCGCGTAACAAAACTAAGGCATTTGACAAATGTGTGTCATTACTGATCACTTATCTAGCCATCTGTGCCCCTATCTTCTATTTAAATTTCAGTGCTCTGCTGTGGATATGTTTTCAATAGTATCAATAAATCAACTAGCTCGCTACTCAACAATCTGTTAACCAACCAAGAAAACATTCACACAGTTATAGCTTCTTACCGGGGAGCAGTTGCTCCATGGTCCCCAGGGGGTCACAACACAGTCATTGGGGCAGGCCAGAAAGCAGACCTGGGCCCTGGGTGGCATTTCCTCCTGATCACACAGGCTGTCGTCCACACTGCTGGCTTCCCCACTCGCTCCCTTCCTCACACACCTGGCAGAACAGCAGATGCAGCTGTATAACTAGTCTCCAGGGCACAGCTCACTGAGTCCATTTTGGAAGTTTCAAAACCTATTTCTAAGTTCTGAACTGAAAATAGATTTCACTGTTTCTCTTCTCAGTTGAGAGTTTCTACTTTTCTGTTTTATTAATATAGATTATATATTTATCCAAAAGGGTCTCTCTAATTAAACTTTTAGTTTTATAAAACTGAAACATGGGCTCAAAAAGTCAATTTTGTTTCACAAGAAAAATGACAGTTCAGTTTTTGATCTATTCTTGTGCTTAGGGTAAGGCATGTAGCATACTTCATAAGACCAAATCAGTTGCATTTGATACAGTGACACAGTTTCTCTATTTGACATTTCCTGCTTATGATCGTGCACAATCAAATACCAGCATCTGTACCTGCTGCCTGCAAAAAAGGTCAACACATCACTGCTGTCCTCTGTGGCTATTAAAAACTAAAAAGGTACTGCAAAACAACTCTAACAACACTCATTAGGATGCAGTAGTTTGTTTTCACTGTTTGTTGTCACCTGGCATTGCAAATGTCCGAATCAGTTTGAGTGCCAGCGACAGGAGCATTGCCAGTCTACCTCTCCCAGTGTGTGTTGCAGTGCCAGACCAGCAGCCTGCCAAGCCGAACCGGCTCACTGACCTGATCTTGCGGCTTTGGACTCCCTCTCCGCAGGCTGGCAGGTCATCCACTGTGTTGATGGTGCAAATGGACCAGGGCTCCGTCCTCCACTGGAACTGGTTGCATTCACTATGGCAAGGCACGGCCTCGTATACCTGTACACATGCATGAGTAAGCGCACACATGAACAGACACACACGTACACAGAGGGAAATGGACATAATGATTATAGGAAGAAAGCAGTGGAGTATGCAGCATTAAAGATGAAAAAAGACAAAACATTCAAACACTCTCACAGGTACGTCATGAACATGTAGTAACACTTGCAGTGAATGTAGATCATATTAGGGGTTCTTTCACCTTTCATATTTCACTAATGAGGTGTCTCCAGGTTTAAACCTCTTTTCATAGATTTCATTTGGCAGAGATAAAAAGAAAACTTTCAGGTACAAATTCTCACCTTAATCTTACTAGACTCTTGCTTAAGAAAGTCTGCTTTTCCAAAATGCTTCTCTGAGGTCTGTGTGTAGCAGAGCTACCACCACCACCACCACTTAAGGGAGGAAACATTTAATGTTGAGATGAGATTATTAGAGAGATTAATATCAGGATGATGTCCTTCATATTTTCTACATTGAGAGTATGACAGGTTTAACGGTAATTGAAAGCGCTGCAATAGATTGTTAACAGTGTACTTTACACCACACAGAGGCTCTGAACTAACGGATGGCCACTTATCATACTACTGCAGGAGAGCAGGAGTAAACAAAGTGGTATTTTATTTACACTGAAATAAAACCTTTGCATGATATGGAGAGAACAGCATGGGGTGTGTAAAACAACAATGACCATGGCAAAAGGCCCTTCAGCTGAGGATGTAATTGGCTGGATATTGAGCTGATTCACCTCTCCCCACTCAACCAGAGAGTCTGGCATGTCTGTATAACCAAGGGAACAGCCAGTGCAATGCTTCTGTAAACACATGTTTACTCTCAATCCATGTAACAGTCTGCCACACTAAAAGGTATACTCTAGAGAACAATTTGTGGGAAAAGCTATGACAAGCTATAATGGGTGTGTGTGTGTGTGTGTGTGTGTGTGTGTATGTGTGTCGACGAGAGAGAGGGAAGAAGTGTTGAGTATTCCCTCCCCTACGGGCCACACAGATGCCTATTACACACCCTCATCATCTCCCATCTGTCCCCACAGATGCCCCTGCTGGGTAAACTGGCAACTGCTCTGTTTGTCACTTTCTCCAGTGCTACAGTGAAAACCCAGCTCCAACTTAACAGCTAATTTTTATAAGCAAGCCAAACAACTTTTGAGTCACTTTCCACAGTATACACACTATTTATTGCATACTTCACACCATTTGTGAGTTTAGAAATCATTTGACCATAGCACTAACCAAGCTGTCAGATAGCTATTGTATTATTTGTTGGCAAGTTAAAGCTGATGCATTGCAACACAAAGACGGAGCAGAAAAATACAGGATCTTCTCCTGAGTCCATCATTAGGTCATTTACAAGTGTTTTTTGCAGAGGAGAAAGGTGGAAAGGAGTAGGTCATCAGTTAAAATCAGCTGTAACAGACAGGATCCTGTCATTGGTTAAATGTTATGTGGATAGTCCTCTGCTCCTTTGTTTCCTGAGAGACACTTCTGATTTTTTTTCCTTCTGTTTCGATAGGCAATACAAGGCTGATATTACCCGGCTCAATTTCTGTGAGGACACTCTCAAAAGATTTACTGACTATTCACATTATAATGACAGCCCTCTGTAGAAAATGTCAGGCTGAGTTCCTACAGTTAAAAAGGAGATGAAATATTATCCAAATGCACTTCACATAAATTTCTATCCATGTGGCACACTCTCTAATCAAGCTATTGTTGTTTCCCTCATCCAAAAGACCAAAGGGGTCACAGGGCTATGTGACTATAGGACAGATCTGGCATGCAATTTTTCTTCATTAGCTAAAGCAGAGTATATGTACAGAATGAACAGCACTGACCTGAGCCTGCGTGGATGTCCATATTAGCAGTGCATGACAAGCCAGAAGTTGGGCAGGGGAGAGAAGAACAATGATATGATCATTAGTTTAGATTTTGCCTGCAGTGACAGAGATATATTTTTTTCTTTAATTTGATTTAAGAATACTGCATTCTGCTCTGGCTTCATTAATGAGGGTAAAGGATGATTAAGTACTTCATCAGTTATCGTGAATCCGGCGTTCCTGGATATTTTGCCAAACTGAATGATTCATAGTGCTGAGAGAGTTTTAAAGTGCTGCAGTTGGTTGCAACAGCTGTGCAATGCCCAGAACTGTAGCTGAAGGCAACTCCCAGAAATTAATTTGCCTGGAGATGGTGAGAGGGAGCATTACGCTCAGTGATGCTGTGTGCTTTTTTTTTAAACAAGGTTGGTAAAAGTAACTGTTATATTGTTGACAAATACGTATTTAGACTCCCCTGATTCTTCACAGTACAAATCAAATTAAATCCCATGAGGCAAGACGGCACCAACACAGGGAATCCTAACTGAACATTTACTGAACACCCAGTTTGCTTGTTCGAGACAAATTCTGTTTTATTCTGCTTTGTGCTGTGACAAATGGTCATAGCAACAACATTCATCTATGTATAGACTGTAAATCCCTCTCTGTTGCATAACAGTCAGTTTTGCATCTTAATTCATTCATTCATGACGGCACATCTGAGTGGGATTAAAAGCCTAGGATCTCTGGAAACCCCTCTTCATTTCTAGTTAAGAGGCAACAGTTAATGATCACCAAATTTTAAGTCTCAGGTTTGTAGCTGGAAAAAAAAAGAAAAAAAGTATGTTGACCCCTTGCATGGCAAGGAATGTAAATGTCATCATTGTTATTTCTCTCTCATCTACTCTGTGTGATAATGCTTTCAACCAGAAAAAAAAGAAAAGAAAAGAAAAGAAAACTTAATGAGAGCTTCATGCACACACATAAATGAATACTGTATGTTCCTATGCAATCCACGTGCACACGCGCACACACACACACACTCAGAAAAAGATAAACACATTTCCACAAAGGACAGGCAGGCCCTCCTGCAGCGATGACAATTTATTGTAAACAGGGAGAAAATGGGCCAGGAATCCTTAAAGAGGAGCACTCTTTCACATAAATCTCTCTAACTGTCATTGTGTAGCTACAACTTCAAACAGGCTGTGCTATTACTGTCAGCAGGCTCATGGATGACTTCGAAAACAATGGCTCATCCGAGAAACGCTGTGAGATCTATTCCCATGTGATAGTGACCTCTCAAATACACTCACGAGATGATAAGTTGAAAATGTGCCACCATGCAGTTTAATGCAGCTATTAGACTCATTGTCTCTCAGTGAGACATCCAATTGTGTGTGTGTGTTTTTTTTTTTTTGTTGTTGTTGTTGTTTTTTTTTTAGAAAAGGCGTACAGTACTGATGCAAATTGAAACGTTTGGCCTTTCTGGAAACTGATATCTAAGTCACTGTAATTGATTTAGAGGAGGGAAGATGACATGAAGTGCTGTCACCAGAACTAGGAAACGCATGATGGCTGTCGAAAACAACCAACAAAACAACAACTAGGAATGTAACTCTTAATCTGAAAAACATGCATCACCTGCTCTCAAGTCCTATTAATACACTGACTGATCGTTTCACACTTCCTCACTCGTGGTGTTCTACATGTTACTTGAGGTGTCAAAATATGTTCTCCTGTAGAGCTGGGTGTCATCATTATTGCACCTGTAAGGAAGCAACACATGAAGACCTTGTTCTGGCTGCACATCTGTCAATGTCATGGCTAGAATCTATCTTCAGCGTAGTATAATTGTAGATCTTAAATTGTGCATTAAAATGAATTTACAAGTCAAGGTGTAATTGCTCCATGTTGTTAGTATCAAACCCTCACTTGGCTTTTAGAGACACCACTATAACAGCTCTGAGATTAA
>OMNW01014262.1:29967-52156 GCA_900303245.1 Selene dorsalis
GCTGCAGGGCAATAGCGTGACTTTCCATAATTACACAAATTATTTGGCCATCAAGTTCTATTTCTGGCTCAGAAATAATCTTTTCTCATTTACTCTGTAATCTATATAGCATACAGCTCAATAAGACAGGAATGCATTAGCAGAGAATTTTCACAAGCACTTAACCCTGAACCAGCTTTTAATAATACTAGTCAAAGGTCTTTTCAGCCACTTTAAAAGATAGAATGGGTATCCCTATCATATCAGAGCCATTTTATCTATGTCACAGTTCAAATGAGTATGTACATGATCACTTTTAATTTCAACTAAACAAGCCTGCTGAGCACAGAAAACACTAGTAAAGGCCATGTGGTTCACAGGCACAACACAACTATGAGGGCCAATCTGAGCCCACAACTGTCTCACATTTCCTCCTATTAATTATCAATTCTACAGTCTTTCTCTTCATCTAGTGTTCTGTCATAATTTCACCTGTATTTTATAATTACTGGTGCAACAAGTTAACAAGTCTCTCTTTGAAGGAGAATTCGTAGCTATCATAGTGATTATATAGCACTGTTCAAAAGATCAAATATGCAGTTGAAGTCAAGTTAGTAGAAATATATTATATTATATTCAGTTTGTGTTGAGCACAAACTAGACCTGGATAGTTCTTTTTTAGGTTACCGGGTTATGATCTTGCAACAACAGTTATCTCAACGTGTATGTAAAAGATGTATATAATATAGTCACTTCATAGTAGATAGGAGCGATCATAAAGCTATGTTTCTGAGCTCAGTGCTGTGTAACATCTGGGTGGCTGTGGCTTTAGAGAGGCTTCAAAGTATCACTTTTCTGGGTGACAGCACTTCAGGCTGTTTTAACAGAATGCCTGGTTTGTAATTCACAGAGAGATCCAGTTTTTGGGCTGGGTCTGCGGGGAGGGGGCACTGCTCAACATTAATTACAAGTCATTGGCCTAGGTTTTGTTCTAATGAAGTAGAGAGATGAGTTTAGCACCTGGGTGCAGTGCAGGGTAAAAGATTTAAATTCTAATTTCATTCTAATTTTATTACCTCATATCGGATATTTGGCAGATGCTATTGCACATTTCCCTTGCTCACGCTACCTCAACTTCACACAGGCTGCACCGTGTGGCTCAGATGTTGCCTTCTCAGTGGCAGCCCTGACAGCTTAATGCATTGCACCTTAGGAAAACAAATACATACTAATGCAAATACACAAATATGGAAAACATCTTCAACAATTTGACAAAACATGCATTGCGAAAAATCACCACACATGCAAATTAGGGTTGGGCTGAAAAAAAATCTCTGACTAAAATGAGTCTTCATTTGAATAATCCAACGTGACATCAATCTATTAATATGTGTAAGGTTGTTGCAGTGAGATCTGGTCAGATGAAATAAAATATCCACATTCTGCATAATCTGCATAAAAAAAGTGAAAAGTGTATTCATTTTAAGTATTTACAGATGTGATCACTAAAGTGTATTTCATTTAGTGTGCTAATTAAAACAAATGAAATGGTCTAAGTAATCATATTGAAATTAAAGTCACTAGTTAAAATGACTTAAAATTGTTGCCTCGATAAATTAAGTCTTTGAGCTGCACAGTGAATTCAAACAGCAAGTAAACACTTTCATTCATCCTTCACTCCTCTGAGAATTTCTTTATCTGTGATGCATTCACACAGATGTATAACAAAGACAGTGAGTTACTCTTGAACAGCTGTATGCTGCTAAAGATGAAAGCTCCTGTAGCTTAGCTACATTTTCATAGCCTAGCCTGTTGGCCTCACTGGACCTCTTCAACTGCAAGCTTGCAGTTGGTTTCATTTGGTTGACAAAAGTAAGTAAAATGAATGTAAATTTGTCAGCGTAAACATGGCGGTCTGAAATGAGCTGCAGCTTAAGTGAGCACATCCTCTCTGGTACGTAAACAAAGACCACAACACCTCTGCATGAGAGAGACAAAAACATGGCAGACAGGTCCTAATGAAGCACAGGCAATTTTTAAGGCAAATGTGGGACAGCGAAGAGCTGGATAAAAGCAAGACGTGAAGAAGAAGCTGATCGTACACAGTGCACCGGGGTAGTGACACACATTACATCCATTATTTCCTGAGATGCGTGTCTAAGCTAGTCATGTAAAACAGAGAGTCCATTAATGTAACTGTGCAGGCTCCATTTGTAATGTAACATATGAATAATGCACCAGGTTAGAGATTAAATTGAAAACATCACTTCCCTGAGAAACTCATTCATATCCAAGCACGTAATTTGAACTGAATCAAATTCAGAAAATCAGTGGCTCACTCCAGCCCTTATGCAAAAACACAAATGTACTGTTCAGAAAGTTCAGAAAACATCTTCATCAATATGACAACAAAAAAATCACAGAAGATGAAAATGGACAAATTCAGTGTGCTCCAAATTCAGCACAGTGTTTCCTTAAGTTGCAGCATTCTTTTCTAATAACAAACCATTTGACAGCATCGATCGACCGTGAATTTATAGCCAACCCTTAAATTCCACAGTCATGAAGACAACAAAGGACTGGGTCTTTTAATTGCAAAGCCATGCTCAGCAAAGCTACAGCAATTACCCAGCAACTTATAGTTAAAGCAGTGAAAACAACAGCAGTAATATAGACAGCAAAAGAAACATTAGAACAGCAATCAACACAGAACATAATGTGTGAGTCAAACATTAAAGCAAGTGAGCGATTCAACAGAGCTGCACTTGTTTACTGTAAAATCTCCAAATCACACTTGAATAAAGTAATAAGCAAAGCAGCTCATATTGCTGAACAGCAACTGCATGCATACAGTTAGCAGCAGATAATGATCATGCTTAGTGAGGCAGAGAAGAATACCAGATGTTGATAAACAAACCATGACAAAAAGTTAGATGAAGCTGGATGTTATGGTTGTCTTATAGTTCTAATAGAAAGTGATGCTGTGGTCCACTGAGGGGAGTGGTGGGAGGAGGTGCCTCTTTTATATACTGCCCATTGAGCACTGAAGGCGCTGTCAACAGTAGTTGCGGTGCACACAGTGGGTGGAAGGTGTTGCACATTATAGATCTGGTAATCACTCTTCCACTCCCACATAATCTAGTGAAACAAAAAGAGCAGAACTACCCTCCTTCAATAATTTGTCTAGTATCTTTTTGTCCATTGTCCAAATGCTACTGCCCTAGCAGACCACAATGCAGATGATAACAGCTCCTGCTGCAGAGCAAAGTTTCTGGCATTCTGCCTTGGTCTCTCAACCCTGGCTTTTCTTGTGCAAAGCATATCCACTCATGTTGTCCGTACAAGTCACCTTGTTTTTAAGATAAACACTCAACCTTTTTGTTAGGATGTGTGTTGACTAGAGAAGGTTGTGCATCAACTCCAGAGTTGGAGATTTGATCCATAGTTCTTCCTTTACACTTGTCATCTTGAACAAACCCTAAACTGCTCCAATGGCTGTACCAGTGCCTTTCTAGTGCTTAATACAGCAGACACACAATAATTTATCAACTTAAAAATTACAAGATCAACACTCCCATCTTGGCACAGACTAAATTTCTTCAATAAAAAGCAGCACTGAAAAACAGCAGATGTCCATAAGTTCACTGAGTGTGTTCCTTGTCCAGCAGCTAAGTCTGACCCGTTAAACAAGAAAGAGTTCAGCTGTTTGGGCCTAATTCATGACATATGAACAGCAAGGAATACTGTTACACAATTCAATGCTTCTGAATTAATTGAGCTTATGTAATGCTGAGCAGAATATGAAGTGTGGCAAATCTGAATTTGAATGAGATGACCTAAAATCCATGTTGGGTTTCACTTGCAGCTTATTACACTATGGATATGTCAAAGGATTTTAAGACAATCTACAATGATTAGCTTCCAAGTAACCTCACTTTTCCTGAGCCAAGAGGAAACTCAGCAGAATAACGACAACAACATATGAGGAGGCTTCAACAGTTGGAAACAAAAATGTACTGTTTGCTTAACCAATAACTTATAGTAGCTCAATGTGTTGCCAAAGGTGCCATCAAATAACCCACACATCTGTGATGAAGCAATAAAAAAACTCCACAAATGAGTGGCTATGTTGAAGTGTATCTGTTGTTTTCCATCCGACTCTTCTAACCAGGCAGCACAACAAAGCTCAGAGCTTCTGGGGAAAAAACAGCCAGCAGCATCAGCACCCTCACAGCTTACACTGACATTTGCCAAACACAAAAAATACCCAGCAGAACTGAGCCAAGACATCCAATCATGACATGCAAACAGGAAGAAAGCAACAAGTGCTTAATTTCAGCAAACTCCTTGTTATACTAGTGATACATGTGCTGAAAAACAAACAGACAACGACAAACAAAAAAACATTTGTGTGACTTAAAATGATCTTGAACCACCAACAGCTCAGGCAGGAAAACACTGGCTTCTGCCTTGAAGTACATGCCTGAGGGCGACCACTTACACTGGATCAGTCATTACTCCGAGTTGCGAAATATTGCCAGGAGCAGCAGAACATAGTGGACATGATTACGTCCTCCGTAAATGTGTTGTGGAGTGGCTTGATTGGTCTGTTGGCATACAATCTCACTGGTTAAATACTATTCTCTTACTGATGCTGCTCTTAAAAAAAGCAAGACAGCTTCAATAGAGTAAGTGGAATAATGTTTTTTAGACTTCTGATTCAGTGAACGATATTAGGTTAATATTTTATGTGTTGGCATTCCCAGCAGTGACCAATTCTGATTGTATCATTGTGTCAAAACATGTGTGTTCAACTGTGAAAACTACATGTATCAATGTTCAAAAATGATTCAAACCCTTGATTATCCATGTATTCCATAGATATTCCATGTAATGCAAGTGGTTTGTAGGAGAAAAGGGCTTCACTATAAAGAACTGGTTATCATGTTTCTCTCATCTCTATTCTGGCTGTATCTGGATTAGAAGTCTTGACAGTAATACAACAGTGGCCGCATTAAGACATAAACTGCCATGTTATTAACTGAGATTCTTTATTCTCAAAGCATTCTTTAAGCATATTTGCATTTGTCTATATGTGGTAGTCATAACAGAAAAGCCACTGGTGGAACACAGAACATCAAGAAACAACAGCTTATTCAACAAAACTCCTTTCATTTCCTCTCCAACCTGTACTTGCAAGAAGCGGATAGACACATCAACAGTATGAATGGGAAACATTGATTTTACTGTGTTCCACACATACTGCACTCTGTCATTGATTTTACACAAACACACACAAGAGAAGGCTGATCTCCTTTCAAGAGAAACACATAGAAACTCTTATTTGGTGGACTGCTTCACTCAGCCCAATTATCAAAACCATTAGGATGGTTTTTTAACTTATTTGCCACAGAACTAAAAGATAATTAGAAAAAAAAATGAGTACACCTCTTCCTGAAGGTGATAATTGGTAACTGGTATGCTTCCAGTTGCTCATGTTCTGTTTTAGGATTCGAGATGTAGCACCTTGTATTTGAAGGAGCATATAGTATAGCACTCACTAGAGCAAACAACTATAAAGATGACACAAATGGCACAATAAACAATCAGCTCAATATTAATGATGGTATGCGCCTTATGATAGAATATATATAAGAGCATGTCCTTAATGTCCACACTAATAAGGTGATCTGCCTAAGTCTGGCTGATGTCTCTCACACCCACATACCTCCCACCACTGCCACACAACGCACAGCAGAGGAGTGTTGGAGGTGGACAGGGACAACGCTTCTCTATAGGACAGGGACAGAGTAGATGGAGTGGAGGCCCCAGGCATTAATAGAATGAGAAATAAGTGTCTGACTGGCACAGTGGCTGGCTGACACTCCAGACAATTCTGTGGTATGTTATGGAAATAGCGCATATACCACTTGATATCTCAGCATTTGGTGGCGTACACTTGAGGGAGAATGAAACTCAAATGTCTCCAGTAATTATAGATCCAATTTGTGTGTTTCTCTGGGAGCTCTCCTTTGACATCTGTGAGCTCTCTGTAGCTGTCTCTCAGGGCATCTTGTTTTCAGACATGGGTTATACTGGAAAATAGCATCTGAATCTTTGTTGATGTTTTTTTTTTGTTTTTTTGTCTTTTTCTTACAATTTTTACACATCAGTGATGTATAAACCTGGTAGAAGTATAAAAATCATGCTTCATTAGTTAGATTTACTTAATTAAAATAGAAATAACTTAGAGTATTGTTTTTTTTTTAACTTCAGAGACAAAAACAGTTTTTTATTTCTAACGAGATAACCCTGATTCTGACAGATTAAATAATAATACTTCTAGGAGATTAAACCTTAGTTTACTAGCTACTTACTCAATTTGCAGTGTTGGCAACTTAGCTTTAGCTAACTTTCCAGACCTCTATGGCATTTTTTTTTTCAAAAAGTGCCAAGCACTTGAGTCCACTACAGTCCAGTACTGCATGGTGAGAGGAGCCTCACACTGTATCTACTCTGTTCAGAGAGAGGCTAAGGGAGAGCAGCACATTCAGTCTACCTAGTAGCTGACAAACACAGTAAAAATATACTCTACTGCTTTAGCTTTCTCACTCAGTGATCATTTTACAAGTAAATTTAGTCAATTATTATAGGCATTTAAGCTGATGCATGTTAAGACAGTGGCACTTGGCAGATGTTTTTATATTTTATTTATTTATTTTGACCTATTTGTCCAAAAAGCATCAGAAATCAATCTATGATGAAAAGAAATCCCACATTCATCCAACATTCCAGTAACCTGTTAACTCTATGTAGCTGGCAGCAGCAGCAGCAGCAGCAGCAGCAACACAGCCAGTGTGAACACATGCGTGCTTCTCTGCAGCAGTTTGGGGACATCAGCTCAGCTCATGGAACGCAGGCAGTGTGTTCCTGGCATTACGCTGCGTCACCACTTGGCAGATCAGATCATTTTGTGGTTTTTCTTCAGCCTCTCTATAAACCCTGTGTATTGAAGCACACTACAACCACCTGCTCATTCCAGAGCTGGCCCTAAGAGGCCCAGGTGTTTCTCAAGGACTGCCTTAGCTTCTGTATGGACACCGTATTATCAGCAAGGACTGTATAATGCCTTTCAAATAACAAACCTGTGGATCACCAGTAACATCAAAACCACCATAAAAACTAGGCCTTTGGGGATGGAGACAGGGAGAGCCTCAGGTGTGTGCAACAGGAGCTGAAGAGGAGGTTAAAGCAGGTGAAGGATGACTACAAAGAGAGTACTACACCAGGGAGGTGTGGAAGAGGTATGAGGACCATCTCTAGCTATACAGAGAAAAACAGCCAGGCAACATCAGGTGATGTGGACAAGGCCAATGAGTTGCTCTAAAATAGGTTTGACACAGCCTCACCTGTTCTACCTCCCACTGTGTCAGTTGGACCTTCCTCTGTGGCATTTCCTTTACAACCTGGCAGTGCAACCCTAACCTTAACCCTCCACACTGAGGTCAAGTTTCCTGTTGGAGGAGGCGGTGCAGATGGAGCTCAAAAGTCCATGCCCTGGAAAAGCAGGACTGGCCTGGATAGTGTGTGTTTGAGGCCATTCAAGGACTGTGCAGCCCAACTGGCTGAGAATCTCCAAAGGATCTTCAACTTCAGTCTACAAACAGGGAGAGTTCTGGTCCTTTGTCTTGTTCCAATACCTAAAGTAGGGTGACCACCTGAGATAAATGATGATGACGAATGGCCCTCAGATCACATACCGTTAAAAGCCTAGAGTGGTTACAGTACTTGTCTTCTCAGACTATAGGTTGAGCATGCACTAGACCTCCTTGAGTTTGCCTACAAGCAACATAATGAAGTGGATGATGCAGTGCTTTATATTCTCCACCAAGCCCACTTGGATGAGCCAGACTGTCAGCCACGGGAATTGTGTCCTTTGACTTTTAAGTGCATTTAAGCATCCAACCTCCTTTCAAGACAAACTCAAAGGCACTGTGGTGGATGTAAGGTAAACTGGACTGGTCCCAAAGCACAGATGCTGTCTACCTGACTCTCACACAGTTTGCAGCCTCTGTCTGGGAATAATGTAGACTTTATTTACATATGTCTGACTCTCTCTTCGTCACAGTGATTAGTACGAAGCCTCATTACCAATGACTTCTCTCTCTCCCTCCCTCTCCCATGCTCTCTATGTTTGGTGTGTCTTGAATTTAATTCTTCCTGTATTGCCTTTAGTAGTAAAAATGCATTTTTGCCATAGTGTAACAAACTGCGAATCAGCACTTCATCTGCTGACCCAGTGGTAGAAATATCATCAGTCAGTCAATCAGTCAGCAACATAATTATAGAGCTATTGTGGTCTTGAATGCAAATACAGCTCAATGATGTTACCAAATTGATTATTAGTATATTACGTAATCTTGCTATACATTTAATGACTTCAAGAAGGCTTTAGCTACTTTCCATCAAACGTAACTGCCCATACTGCCCCTGTGGCTCTATGAGTTAGTTGAAGACACTGTTTCTTCACCTTTCACATTACAAGACAGACTGCAGAGTCAGAGAGAGGACTGGTCGAAGTGTTTAGAAAATACAGAAAGTATGGATGGACTTTCTGCAGTGTCAAGTTTCCCACATCTAATGAAGAGCAGAACTGAGTTGCATGGACAGGGTTTCGCTCATTGAGGAAATACTACACAGTGGACATGCTGGTCTTGAAAGTTAACGTGTAAAGGATACTATGTTCCAAAGCCTTTGATGCTTGGTTAGTTTAGTACTTTGGGCATGCTATCATTTTACAGCTTTAGATTAGAGCAGATCCAATCCTTTGTTTTATCAATGCCCTACACTTTACCTTTTGTGTGTTAAGGTAACATACATACATGTTCAATGTGTAGGAAAAAAAAATCAAAACTTGACAGACCTGTGCCAGTTATGTTTGCTAACCTGTGAACAGATCTCTCTTTGAGCAGCCCTGGAAATACATCTAAAATCCGTAACTGAGTTCATGACTATTTTCCCACTAGGACACAAAATTCTGAGTTGGCAACAGAACCGCAAAGGCAGGTTTTCAGTGGTGTGACGCATGTATTATTCATACTGACTAACTTATTCTTGATCAGATTTTATCACTGCAAAAGAATCTTACAGGCTTTGTCATTACTAGCACACATACAGTTTACTTCACAGCCAAACTCCTACATAGTCTGTTCAACAATGTGGCCATTCTTGCTCATTATTTTCGTGGTAGCACTTTGGCTTTACCTCTCTCTCTCCCTCCCTATCTATCTCTCCCCCTATTTTTCTTGCTCACTCAACCATGAGATGAGAGGATGAGTTGTGGTGCACTGTAAATTTCATCTCTGTCAAACCAGTCACTTCCCGCCACGACTCGAGGGGAAACATCTGCTTTTGAGAGTAAGGCCAGACTTTGGCTGAAGAATGGTTCACAGTGGGTGATAAAAGAACAAGTGTTTGTAAAGAGAGGAGGGCCGTCCATTAAGATTGAAAATATTCTTTGTCATGCTGCCCCCCAACACAGACTTAATGACGTACCAAGGAACCAATGTAAATAAGACAGCTCAACAGTGAGGAGCCATTGCTTAAGCAAACAGCAGCTTTCTCATGACCATGTGGAGATGTCAGTTGTGACAAATCCAGTTTTTTTTAGTTAACAGCAAAGAGATGTAACCTCATACCCCGACAAAATACCTGCTGAACTAGAGTACAGGTTATAGTATCCTTCCACCCACTCTTTGGACAGATGTACTTGACTTTAAATGGCCAATTTGTTAATGTTAACACTGAACCCACTTCGCCCTCAGGATAAATCCGCGAGGGCATTGGCTGCAGTGAACTCCAGTTTCAGTGGTGAAGGTTATTACAGGGCATTACAACCGGGGCCATATAGACCTTGTTAGTGGGCACTTAACCATCTGTACACAGTCCTCCACTTGAGCATACTGGAATATTTTTCACACACCAGTGTCTCATCTACATACTGACCTGCACAAAGAGTTTCAGGCCAATTCAAGTGTACAGGCAACATTCTTAAAAGACCTCCCCTCGTTAAAACAATCACCCCATGAGAAATTCACCGTCACAAAATATTCAGAGCTACAGATCCAGCCTGACTGCGGAATATCAAAAACTCCCATCATCCCACTTCTCCTTCTCATCCCTGCTTTTTCTTGTTACTTAACATTGTCCTGTTTTATGTCAAGAAAAGGGCATGTCTGCCAAGGTTAATGATTTGGTCTGACGGCAGACACCTGAAAATGATCACGGTCAAAGGTCACCCAAGAGTCTCACTGGCTGATATGTAATAAACTTTGTCATTGAAATGCGAGCAGAATACAACAAGCCCTCTGTGTATATATGTGACAGCACCAGGCTGCAACACAAGCAGGGCTGGAGGAAAACATATTCCAAAAGCATTCTAGAGACTTGTAAAAAATTAAGATGAATAATACTACATGCACCATACTAATGTTCATACTATGAAATCGCTGTATGTCTGTGTAAACATGGAGCAGTGTGAACGCATTAGCATTTACCAATTTAACCTCCTATTATATGTATATGGTAAAGAGCAGGAGTGGAGTCCAAGCATCAATTGTCCTCATCTGCAGTCTGTTGTATGTGTCTCTAGAAACAATCAAGTCCATTAAAAAGTGACTTGAGAACAATGTAGATGGATGATGAATTCAATGCTTGTTTATGCTGCGTCTCAGTATGGAAAATGAAATACCTGGATGAGTTCATTTCCACTTTATTGGACGACTGATAACAAAAGCGCCAACATAATGTAAAAACTGTTACCTGCAACAATGTGTATCCCTCTTGTACTGTACAGGATGTTAATGTATGTAAAACAACTGGCGCACGCCTTACCTGGTTTTTCAAATCCAGCTTGGGACATGGACGCCCACCATTGAAAGCTTTCTCCCTGAGCCACTTGGACCTGATCTTTAACCCACTGCCGCAGGATGCACTGCAGGCTGCCCAGGCTGACCAGTCACTGAGTTTACAGTCCAGGGGACAAGGAATGTGGCAAACCTCCACCATGTAGCCTGAAAGTGAACATTGGCAGACAGGAGGCGGAAGCCTGGTTTAGACTTCATCAGCAGCTGCACTCAAGATCACATTAATAATGTCGGACAGACATGCCAGCAGCATGCACTCCACCAGACCTTGGTCTTGCTCACTGTGACACAGAGAGCTAATTATCTGACTAATGACTGTCTTATTCCTACCCTGTGCCAACATGGCTCGGTGAGACTGCTCACACAACACACAAAAAAAGTATGAACTGTATAATACTTTTTGTCCTTTACTTTTTGTTTGCTTGCTGTCTTAGATGACTTCATCATCATTTTTCCACCAAATTCCTTTCTCATGAAAATGAAATATGCAGATAAATAGGACAATGATGTAGCAATGAAACATTTCAAATAACCACCACTTAGAAGATGCCATTGCAATTACAGTTTCATCATTTTTTTTTATCCATCTACTCTGGCAAACCGGTAGACATATAGAGGATATGCTGTTTTGATCTGACCCATCAGCACAGACATATGCAAGACTTGTGTAAAAAAAAAAAAAAGCAATAAAACTGTAAATATGTCATACATAAAGAAAAACATTGACATGCTTGGGTCAGATCAAAGTAGCTGCACAGGTTGTGGCAATTCAATTTATGCTTTAAATTGACTTTTTAAAAAGCAAATCTAATAACATAAACAGTTCCAAACTACTGCTGAAAAATACATCACAGAGAGATGGGGGGTGTCAATCACTCCTTACTAGTTGGAGCAAAACAAAATCAAATCATTCACTTCCAGCATGAAATAGGTGAACATGAACAGGATCAATGTATGAGGTGAGGAAAAATACAAACTCAGTCTGATCATTACGGAACACCAAGTGTGTAATAAAGCATTCATTTATAACAAACTATACAATACGAATAGGCATTAATAAAATTATGTGCAAATTAATTAATTATTGTAAAATAGATTAGAATACAAAATAATTTCTTAATTTATATTTGAATGGACACTAAAATGAGAGCTTATTAAAAAGTTACAAATCAAACATAAATCTGTCAATTAACTGTTGAAATGTAAAAGATCATTAAAAATAGATGAATGAATTCATAAATAAATGAAGACATTAGAAAATCTATTTTAAAATTCAGTTTAAAAAGACTACAGAATACAGATTATTGTAAAGCACCTAAATGAGAAATTTGTAATATAACACTAATTAAATTATAATAGCTATTAATGACATGATTTATTACCATTTTAGAATAGTTGTGGTCATCCTTTAATCATATTTTGTAGGACTGTAAAAAGCTAGTATGTTACAGCGATAAAGATTTTTTTATAATCCCTGTAATATATTTGTGATAGTCCTACCTGAGTCTGTACAGAATTTGGGGTCGACCAGGTGTCCCTGCTGATTTATGCAGGCCACAGCTCTGTAGCGCAGACCCTTGCCACACTCCTTTACCTCCCGGTGGCTCATCCAGCCCTGCAGGGACCCTGAGACTGAAGGATCAGGCAGGATGCAAGCAGACCAGTTCCCATAGGGCTGTGATAAAAACTCTTCACAGGGACAAGCCTCTGTTTCCTCCAACGGATACAACTCCTCATTTAGGCAAAGCTCCTTTTTTTTGCTGCGACCTGCAACAGAAGATGGACAAAAATGCAAACAATGGAAAGTTAATGTGCAAGATTTCCAACTTTTTCCCATGCTGAAATAGACTGCGGCTGAGTGCAGAAATAGGTTTCTTTGATGTAAACATCAGATGATAGACAGCCAAAAGAAACTTGATGAAAAGGAATTCTGATCAAATACAAATAAAAGTAGAAATTAGACTGAGTTATTTTGTTCATTTATTTATAATCATACATAATGCATTCACACTCGCACAATGTCAACACTTGAGCAAATTTGTGTAAATTGTTAATTTGTATCATTGCAAGTGTGAATGACAGAAGCCACATATAAACACAGGCTGCAATGTTATACTTATTTTCTCCATAAGTGTAACACACATATCTTCCTACACTACATCATCTTTCTATTATGGCAACTTTTCACTCATGTTAACAAACGTGTCAAAACTTGTTTTCCAGCTGGCAAGATCACAGTATTTGAAGTAACAAAAGCAACAAATGTAAAACAAGACTGTTAACAACATTGTCCTCTCATTTCTAAAAGGGTCTGGATACACATATAAACAAAAGACTTTCCCTAGACAACAAGTAAATGTGAATACCAGTGAATACTGCATTTTTTATGACTACAGCATGTTGTGTCCTTTAGATTTAGTATACCACTTAGCTTTTTACTTTACTCTTCTTTCTTACAGTTTCACTCCTGAGAAAACTATGGCAGACGAACACTTGTGTGAAGCATACTCCAACGACACCCAGAACAACCCCAGGGAATGATTAGTGCTCTTTGTGAGCATATTAAAATTTAATTTTTGTCCCTGAGGGGAATGGTGCACACATAACATCTGTCTTATGTTACTACAACTATAAACTCTGAAGGTTTAAAGGAGTATTTGTTTTTCACCATAATATAGAAACAACACATTCTGTTCAAGTCCTGTTTCTATGGTATGGGATAATTTTCATGCATTTCTCTGGTCTCCTTTGTATGAGCATGTACCATATTTATGCAAAGCAAGTACAAACACTGTATGTTGCAATGAGAAGAGAGTAGAAACTGAGGTAATTTCTTTCTGTCTGTTAAATTCTTCTCCTGATTCAGTGCCCTTATCCACAGGGAGCACACAATGGTTGCAGTTTGTGCATTGTTGTATATCAGTGATCAACAATGCACAGTCGGACTGTGATTCAAAGAACAAGAATGGAGAGACGGTCAGACAACGGAAAACTGTGCAGACACTCACTCTGTTATATCATTAGTCACTGATATTCAGCTCAGGAGTTATTTTGTGATTAAGAGCTGTAATTCTCTTTTTGTTACATCCACTTTCCCCCATTCTCATTCTGTTTTATGCCACTTAATAATTTCATTCACCAGATTGCCTTCTGGCAACCGCAAATCACTGTACTAAAACAGAAACAGAGGTATTCTGCAGAATTCTCCCTTATAATCCACGTCTTGTGGGTTGCCATGTCATTTACTGCGACTTCTTATGATACAGAATTGGCAACAGCATACTTCTGAGATATCAAACATTTTAGCTGAACCAAAAACATCATGTCAACATTTGTCTTCAAATATTAGAGTGTGGAAAGGCAGAAATGCACCATAGATCGGCAACAATTTATTCATGGGGGATTTTTTTTTTCTTCTGTTTAAAGTCTAATTTAAACTCTTAAACACCAGCTCCAACTCTTTTGTCTAATGAGGGTGAAAATAGATAAATATATATATATTCAAGACCTCCATTAAGACCTCCATTATGACTATTAGTTAGATTCTCAATATAGCACACCTCAGGCTTGAAATAATTAGTACTGTCCATTATATCTGTTAAGAATGAATACCATAGCAGCTGAAAGGCATGTGTTCCTCTCAGACACTGTCAGTTTTAATATCTGGACAAGTAACAGATACAACCTGTCAAGCTGTCCATCTGCTCAAAACTCTTTCCCATGATTGACTGTCTGCCTCACATCATGAGATATGAGATAAGACATGTCATTTTGTCCTCAACCGCTATAAATACCCTCCTCTCATTGACACACTATTGTGCCTATGGTCCATTTCATTAAATGAAAAGTCACTCTAAGCACCTTCATGTCATAGCTGCTCAAATAATGTATTTGATAAGAACACTTGATTCCAGACACATTCAGGATACATTCAATTGAAATATGAAGAGACATAAAGACAGAAATGCAACTGAGTGGAGTGGACCTTGGCAGATGAAAATATCACACATCTTTATATTTCATAATTCTGTGATGCGAAATTGTTATTTTCTGGCTTCCTTTGAACTTCTCTTGACATGACTGAAATGTCCCTGAAACTGTGTTTAGAAGTGAAATCCTGTTTGATTTGTTTGGGTCTTTTTGGATTTGAGATGGTTAAGTAGAGACTTAAACAATGATAGCATGAGCAACTGAAGTAAATCTTTTAACTTTTGCAATTTTCATTGTTTTTCATGATAGGGAAGGTATTGGGGCCGCATAAATACTGTCGCATGCATAATCATTAATAGAGATATGCACACAGCCCATTTTTGTGAAACGATCCCTTCAACAGCAAGCAAACAGAACTTCCTCCATTATGTGATGTCACACAGAAAAAGTCACTGCCCTGGCACTGCCCACAAGCCCATCTCTGCTTTACTCTAAGATTTCATCCAGTATGTGAGTTAACCAGGTACAACATATCAAAGAAACACACTTTTGAGAAAAGAACGAAATTGAAATAGAAAAAGAAACTGAGCCTCTCCTCTGATTGGCTAAACTGGTTGTGCTTGCGAGAGTTTCTCAAAAGGCCTTGAGAGACAACATGTAAAACTATACTGAGCAGACCAAAGGCATTCAAAACCACAAATACATCTACATTACTGGGGATATCAAAAGTTCAACTAAAACCCTGGAAAAGTGCTCAACATTGAGCCTTCATCTTACACAAAACCTTGGTTTATGACCAGTACTTGGAAGTAGCCAGTGGGTAAGACATGTAAGGTAAAAAATGTTGGCGATCATAAAGGAGTTACATTTAAATATATTGTTTTCATAAAAAGCCTAGATTCAGAATATGACATATATTCTTTATATTGCATTTATATTCTCTGCTTCTTTTGGCCTGGCACAAACCCATTCTCACACCTTGTATTTTCATTAAATATTTACTATTTACTATATGTTATTAGGTTGTAAAAATTCTATGGGGCACCATCCATCCATCTGTACATAATCCATATCCATATAGGGCTCCAGGCGGGCTGGAGCTCATCCCAGCTGATATTTGGTGAGTGTGAGGTACACCCAGGACAGGTCGCCTGTCTATCACAGGGCCAGCATATAGTGGCAAACCACTATTCATGCTCACATTAACACCTACAGGTAATTTAAACTCACCATTTAACCAAACTTGTGTGTCTTTGGACTACCAGGCACCAACTGGCTAAATATATGGTACTGAAAATTAATCAAATGTAATAAGGAACATGACTTTGAGGAGATAATAAAAACAGTTACATTAATTAATTACATTATAATAAGATAATGACTGATATAAACCCTATTATATTTCATGCATGTACTTGGATAGAACTGAACCCAGCATATTGTCAGCATTTTGTGTAAACAGTTATAACTATATTATATAGAGGCTCAATTCAGCAAATTGATGTCTTGTTGTCCTCAAAACAAACAACAAAGTGGAGAAGCAGCTTTCTCTGTCTACGCACCGAAGCTCTGGAATACCCTACCCCTCTACATCAAAATCAATCTTTATACCAAAGCCTTCTCGATTTATAATAACTGGATTTTATTGTTTATTTTACTGTTTTATTGTCTCTAAATGTAAAGCCCTTTGAGTTACATGGCAAAGTATGAAAAGCGTTATACAAATAAAAGTTATTATTATTATAATGTCTACCTATGTTTTGCTAACATCAGCTAACATTAACCAACATAAGCCAAGTGGGAACAAGTAAGGCTGCAACAGCTAAACATCTGAGTTTATTAAATTAAGCAAAGGTCTGTTTTAATGTTATTAATTGGACGTTTCATTTGTAAAAGCAGGAGGTGGTTTCTGTTCTGCGCTTCTTTTGGTCTTGTGCTTTAATTGGAAACAAATACGATATAATTTATACAAGAAACAGCGGATTCTATATTGATTACATGTTCATACAGTGCCGCTTTTAAGATTGAGTTATTTTCTTGTTGTTTGGTTAAACAAATCATGGTGGTCCAAGGAGAACTGAGCCAATCAACACTCTGAAAAGAAGAAAATGTGTGAGTGTAATTTTAATGAACTGCAGTCCGCAGAGTATAAGAAAATTACAATATAATTGTCATAATTAAAGTAAACACCTTGTTTCTGTAGTGTAAAATGTAAGTTAAGAATTCCTTGACCTGCGCCAGACAGAGAGAGAATATAACACACACGCACACACCTAAACACACAAACACACACACACACAAGAAACCTGGTGAAATCTTTGCAGTTCTGCTAATCCTGCCATGTACTTGTGCACTCCTATTTGTTTCATGGATCCCGGGTGCCCTCGGCCTCCTGTGTGCCAAGTGAGCAGCCCATCTGTTCCCGAAGTGGCTCTGATTGCAAACATTCCTCACAGAGTGTGAACTCACTGCTGTTGCACTGCAATTCACCAACAATCTGTTCAATCTACACCACTGCTGGTGGTTGATTGAAGACTGCAAGTGCAACATCACTTTACTTTGACAACTACATTACTGGCAACAGCACCACATAGGCCTGAAGACATCACTGCAATATCCAACTTGTTTTAACTGATCTCTCTTAAATGAACACAATTTCCAAAATTATCTCCATATACTATTTGTTGTACTGGTGTTCCATTTAGCAGCAAAGCATTATGCTGTTGTCTTTGTCTCTGCAACATTGTCAAACATACTTGCAAATGTGGCTGTTACTAAGTATAAGATATTTAGCTTCATTGTGGAATAGCAAGGCCATGGATGAATTACCTTGACAAAGAGGTCAATACATAGAATAATAAATAATTAATCTCCCTCTCTGTGAAATCTCAACATGAGCCTTTGCTCCCCTTGACTGGATGACTGACCACACCCTGGCCTCATCTCAATTTCCAAAATGATAAAATAAACACAGTGGATGTTCTACACGCACTGTTGATGCTCATTTTTCATCTGTGTGTAGCTCTAATGGTTGGTTATAAAATGCACAAGACACATTATTTTAATGTTTGCTGATGGTTGAATGAGCCCATGAGTGGCCGCTTCTGGACTTCAAATCTTAACATACTGATGTAAATGTTTGACTTGGAATAGTTTTCAAGGACAACCTTAAAGAGACAATTACTCCAGCAATGTCAATATCTATGGATAGTTACATAACAAAACATTCAGCCAATTTAATATGTGCCATTATTGCTTACCCAGCATAATCTCCATGATTATGCTTAGAACTGCTGAATGTATTTTCTAATTTAGCAAATTACAATACCTCCAGCTCACAACATATAAGTGAGAAGCCCCAGAACGTTTGACAGTCGTGTCATATAAGAACAAGTCTCTCTATTGTATTGTAATCCTCCTCAGCTGTAATATAATGCCTGACACTGAATCCATGTGCTGTGAGACAGGTGTATAATAAATCCTATAGACTTCCTCTCTCCACTCTCAGCCCCATGCTAGACTCTATATTCAGTCATTTTAAGTTTTTTCCCACCTTTCATGGACATTTGAGTGGATGTGTCTGGAGTTGATTTGAATCTATCAATCTTCAGTCGTATAGCATATGTCATAAAATAAAATCTAAATAAATAACATTAGCATTACAATATTATAAGGGAGGTAAGGCAAGTAAAGGGGAGTAAAGAGAAAACCATGAAATAAAATCAAATAAATTCTGTTTGAGACAGTGAACTGACCCTAAGAACTATGGTATTTGTAAAAAAGGAGCCAGGCTACAATGACACACATGAGGTACTTAAAGGCTTACTCTGACAAAGAAGAGAATCTGAGCAATTTTGAATGGCTCAGTAACAAAGCCGGATAGTGTAGCTAAACCATTTATCTGCAGTTAAGCTCTTACGGATACACACAAACTCTGCTCTCTGATCTGTGGTAGAAATAATTCACAGAACTTAATGTTTGAATACCCGCACACCGCTCAACATGTGGCCTGAGAAAGAAATTAGTTACGACTCAATAGTTGCCAATATAGCAAAGGGAAAAACATTCATCGTGCCACCTTCTGAACATTTTTCACCATCCAAGTCATGTTGTACTTTATTCTGACAGGAGACAGATTCACATTACAGCTGCATCTGCTTAGATGTGCATCATTTAAACATCAATACATCATCACATTATTAGTGTTTAGACATCAATATAATTGCAATCAAACTACAACGGCCGGCATCCTTTATTTCCAGTTGATGACAAGGGGTGACATGGTAATTGTAACAGGAACGAGCATTTCCTGTTGAAAATGAGATCTTAATTTATGTTTTGCTGATATTAGAGAGAGGCTTTCATTCTCCACTACCATAGTGTCATTAATTTGTCTGACATGTTTATATCAACATGTTAATCAGTTAAAGTTTACAAATGATGTTTTGAAATATCCCTTCCAGCAATAAAGATGCAAATCATCTGCCAGGCTTCATTTTCATCTATTAAAAGCAGTGATTGCAATTGTGGCTGAAAAGTCTGTACAGTTCCTCAAATGTAGGGTAGCTGCAAATTTTAGGGGTTTAGGGGATGTTGCTATCCCAGCAGGCAGTTTTGAATGCCTGCTGGGATAGCAATATGCACCTATGACCACTCTATCACAGGGCAATACCAATCAATTTCCTTGCTGCATACACTTTTCAGGGTGGAGATGGGGTCAAATGTATTTGTTATGAGAATGGCCGGCAAACTGCTTTCTATTAGCATCTAGGTTTCCGTCAGCCTCCCACATATAGTGTGCGCACGTTAGTGAGAGAAAATAGTGATAGCTAAAGGGTAGAAACAGAACACTGGGGGGCTGTGGGTTGTGTGGAGCGCTACAGTATCATAGGAATCAGCAGTTCACCTAATCTGCATGTGTTCAGACAGTGGGAGGGAATCCCAGCACCTCGAGGAAACCTGCATGAGATGAACGTGTAAATTCTTTAGGTGAAAGCAGCAGCCTGTGTCCTGTGGACTCCAGAACAATCTTGCTTTAAAGTGACAGAGCTAACTACTGAACCACCCATGCTGGCATGAAGGATGTCACATATATGCTGGAGCTGATGCCTTGGCAGCAGCAGGAAAACCAGTGAAACACACAGAACAGTCAAACTCTTCACTGAGCCAAGCAATCAAGTGTAACATCAAACCTGAAAAGTACAATGATATGTGTGTGTGTGGGTGTAGAAGAGGGGGCAGAGTGTGGCTTGCTCACTTTCTCCTCTGAAGCCTCAAATTTGTAAATTCTCCATTGTTTGGGCAAATATGTGCATGGTATGAAGGAGTTTGTTAATTATGACAACAGAACAATTACACATCCACAGCATCGAACACCTGTCATGATGGGCAACTGGACAATTATGTCGCTTGTGCTGTGTACATGCTGTGTTCATTAGTGACAGGGCTGTTGTGCTCATGACGTTCACAGTACTTGAATGGAGATTTCTAGCACGTCTAGGAACTTCAAGACATGTGCTCTGCTAGTGAAAAGCATTCTGTTCAACAGCCTTCTGGGCCTTTAAAATTCAGCTTAGACAGAATATACTGTAATATAACTCAAGGAGGCTTTTCAGCAAAGCTGTATTATCTAAACAGAGGCCTTGGTAAGCTGGCAGTGTCTTCAACCACAACCACATGCAAAAGCTTAAAACCCACAGAAGGTTTGTTACCTGACAGATAAATTTAAGCGAGCGTTGAAAGGGTTGAAATAGTGACTTCTTATGACCATTACAATCCACCGAACATGAGCTCACACACTCCTCTCAAAGAAACCCACCACTGAGCTGAAGCTGATTTCATGTGTTGGATTCTAAGAGCATTACAGACAGAGACAGGGTATGTTTACTACAGCCCCTCTGGCATCGGATCAAATATTCATGAAGACAAATAGTATTCAGCCTGGTCTGCAACGACAGCATGTAATTCAGATTTTACCATCTGCACTGAAATAACAGATTACACACAGCGAGAGACCTAATTCAGACCTGACATAACACTACAGGGACAGAAGAGAGTTACAGTAACAGCAACAGAGCTAAAACAAGAGGAGTGATTATATTTTCAAAAGCACAGAAACTTATTGGCATGGATATGACGAAAATGCTGTAATTAAATGAATCTTGAAAATCAGGAAAGTTGTTTTTCTTTTTTTTTTTTAAATAAATGCACAAGGCAGCTACTTCATGTCTCCAGTTATAGTGTATACTTTAAGATTATATGAGTGCTTTGCTGTGGAGGACCCTCAGGGCTTTCTAAATCATTTTTAAATGTTTTATGTGAACTCTTTTGTTTAATTGTGATTCTCCTCATTTTGCCTCATTCTCTGAAAATGAAACTGTTACTTTTCTAAAACTTAAATTATCCAATCAGTTTTTTTTGTTCTTGTAGCTGGCTCATTTATTAGTTAGTACTTTGTAAATAGGACAGGAAACCTGTGCCTCCAGAGCTGCATGTGTTTGTTTAGAAAGTAGAAAGTGAATTAACCAAATAGATTTTGAGCGGGGATCAAAAGCCATTGCCTTCATGGACTTATATGCAATATATATACACAATATTCACAGCTTATACTTATGTGCTCAAAATGTATGTGGACTGAGTTGTAGGGGTGCAACGATTAATCAAGGTAGTCGACAAAAATCGACTGTGGAGCTGAACTAAATGTAGCTCCTTCCAGTCTGTGCTGGGAGCTGCACAATAGCGACAGGGATGCGTGTGTGCATGGGGGGCCGTTCAGATGTAGTGTCTTTTGTGCAACCCCATTACTTTCAATGTCAACACGCGTTATTTGCGCTCACAACCCAAAATGATGCCATAGCGGCACACATTCGGTGTGATGCGTTTGTTTTTCATGCATGTCCGC
Organism: Selene dorsalis; assembly: GCA_900303245.1. Classification (NCBI taxonomy): domain Eukaryota; kingdom Metazoa; phylum Chordata; class Actinopteri; order Carangiformes; family Carangidae; genus Selene; species Selene dorsalis. Next base: position 51,703 of record OMNW01014262.1, read on the forward strand.
AGCACACAGCTCCACGGACCTGCTCCTCTCACCAGTGTTGTGTCAGATCCCGGTTCTCCCTCGGCCTGTGTCTCTCCTACCTCGGCCTGTGTCTCTCCCACTGTCTCTCCTACCTCAGCCTGTGTCTCTCCCAATGTCTCTCCTACCTTGGTATGTGTCTCTCCCACTGTCTCTCCTACCTCAGCCTGTGTCTCTCCCACTGTCTCTCCTACCTCGGCATGTGTCTCTCCCAATGTCTCTCCTACCTTGGTATGTGTCTCTCCCACTGTCTCTCCTACCTCGGCCTGTGTCTCTCCGTTGCCTCCAAGACGCAGAATGTGTATTATAGAAGAGAAACACACATTTCAGGACCGCTGACTTGTATCATAACAACAGACGTGTCCTGTGATTTTCAGCCTCCTTTCAAATTTAATAGAGATATTGAGTAATTGTGTGCCTAATAATCGATTTGGTT
>OMNW01014264.1:25233-54435 GCA_900303245.1 Selene dorsalis
TTTTTTTTTTTAGGCCTGTCAAAGTTAACACGTTAACGCATGGAATTAATCTGGAAAAAATAATGCGTTAAAAAAAATCAACGCACGATTAATTCTAATGTATAATTGTAGGTACATAAATTGCACCCTTCAATACTTTATAAGGAAGAAGTAAATACAAGTAATATTAGTGTATGTAATATTTAATTGTGATTAATCGTGATTAATCACAGAATTGTAATGCGATTAATCAAGTAAATTTGTTTTAATCGTTTGACAGCCCTAGTTTTTTTTTTTTTATGAAATAACAAAAACTTAATCGGTGTTACACTGTCAGTGCTTTTTTGTGTAAAAACCATAAATTGCAGCACAGACAGACCATAGTTTTCCCATTCATTGTTTCATTTTGGAAAGAGAGACTAAAAATCTGAATTAACATCTGGGTCTGAATAACTGAAAGCTGCAGAAGGCATTTGAGAAAACTAAGCCAATAACCCGTTATTAGCTGTATTAGCTGTATTTCCTGGATAAGTGTTACTGTGGAAAAGTGTTCAGATTTTATAAGCACAGCTGCAGCATTTATATTAAATCCTTCTCAGTTTTCAGTATAATCACTGAGTAAATGTACTTACATTTTAGCACTACTGTGACTCTACTGTATGTACTGCCCAGTTTACTGAAGAATTTATCCTTATTAAATCTACATCAGTGACTTAATGGCACATAATCATTACTCTGTTCTTATGTGCATGTTAAGTATGTGCACATTGAAATTAAGTGGTGGTGCATTGGATCCATGTATCGAAATATTACGAGTAGTTGAAGAGGTATTGCACCACATGTTGATGAACGACACAAACCAGACACACACATCAACATAATCGTATTTTCAATGCGGTAATATTCAATAATATTCACGTCTTTATCAGTCTCATAGTAATTGTGTTTTTGAAAAGTTGAACACAATGTTTCAAAGACTTTGACATTCCTCTCTCCTCCATAGCTTTATCGGCAGGTGTACATTTATGTGTGAAGTATATCAACTATTGCCAACAGGATAACTCGGTGTAAATGATTCTAAAAACTCATGAGGTGAATCCGGCCCATCAAACACTACGTGATTGTGTTGTAGCAGCATGGAAACACATTATGGCAACCATTTTCATACAGATGGCAACTCAAACTGTTTGATGGGCTGCAAAACAATTAGGCTGCACAATCGCTTTTGGGTGGAGGCACCATAACAACTGATGGGGAAAATGTCTTGCTGTCAGAATGGTATTTAACACAAACCAGGGCAGGGCGGGACAGGAGCTGTGTCTGTGTAAAACATTTGATAATGGAACCGTATGAATCCAGAAATGTGTTAATGTGTGTGTGGATAGGGTTCTGTTGAAAAAAAAAGTACCCGTTTTCAGTACATTTTGTGTGTATGTGTGGTAATTAAAGTTATTTTGTCTATAAAAAAAATAGTCAAAACTATGTCTCAACAACATCACTCAGCCTTTAAGAGTATTTTATGTTTAGCTAAGTGCTTACTCAGGTTGGAGGTGTTACTGTAGCTGGCCTTACACTTGACATCACAGATGTTGCAGTGAGCATAGTCTGCATCAAGCCACTGACGTAATCACGCCTTCGTGCGTCTAATGCTGTTGTCGCGTCAAGCTGAAGCCTCACTATATGCGACGACATCGCTGAATGCCGCGTCGCTGAAATCGGGATTACATTGGGTCGCCCCATCAGGTGTCATTCAGGTGCATTCAGGCACCGAAATGTGGTACCGTTTGACTTCACGTGAATTAATACTCTGTACTTTGGTGGCATTCGGTTGGCACCAATAAAGGTACTGCATTCGGTACCCATCCCTATTCACATGTGTGATGTGGCATAAGGTTAAATATGGTTAACCAGGAAGGAGTCCCTCAGAGCTGAACACCATTAAACTGCATCTGCTCATGAAGTTGTCACTATTCTTCTTAACCAAGTTTCAATAAATGCTTCTTCATCTCAGAAGATTTCCACCACATTCAGCAAATGATGTCGACCGATGCTCACCACATTCACCAGCTATTGAAATTTGGACTCCAGTCAATAAATCCACATTGGAGGCACAGGCACAAAAAATAATGAAACATCATAAATTTGATTACAGAAGTATCTCATGTGAATCATGCCTTGAATCTTAACCAGAGATTGTTCCAAAAATGTCAAGAATTACACATTTGCATGAAGTAATTCATAACCTCTGTCCACTGCAGTAATAAATCTACCATCAATAACTGTGGATGCAGCATGGGCAGGACACCACAGAGCTGCTGCTCCTCAAAAACTCTCAGTGCGCCTTAACTCTCCACTACTGGGAAAGTGATTTGTTGAATAATTAAAGTATTATTCTAATGGCAGCATTGTAACATCCCAGAAATGCAGTGATAAGTGTAATATTATTTAATTTAAAATAATGTTATCTCTATTTGTATTACTACTCCCACACTAAATAGTATCTCACTAATCAGTGGTGCTGATTGGATTAGTTTTGATGAGCTTTTTGTGCTCATCAGGAGATATGCACCAGGCAGAGAATAATGAATAAATGAGTAGTTTTATTTAATCTAATTAATGTCACTAGTGATTCATCACATCCACAGTTAACATTCTCCAAACACAAAACGCTGGTAAGTCTGTGGTGGAAACGTCAGCACTGTATTATGTGATGGTATTGACAGAAAGCATTCACTAAGATGGAGGTTTTAAAAAGATAAACATTCCTGTTGTCTGGGCAGTGTCACTAAATCCAGCAGAAGCACAAGTAAATCCTAGAGGTCTCCAGAGAGACACAGCAGCTGAAGCCCTGGACAGAGAGGATTCATCTGCCATGACACACATTCAGCTTCAATACTAGACTTACTATACTTCAATAACTTGATCTTGTTTTTTTCAGCATCAGTTACATTTGTTACTGCTATAATTTCTGTTTCTGTTTATTTCACATAATGAATAAATTCCATTCATCCTTCATTCAAAGTGACATTTCTTTTTCTTAAAGAGTTGGAGACGGTGGCCGTGTGTCAGTGTTGTTGTTAGAGGTGGGCAGACTGATGGGGTTTGTCCTGTAAGTTGTCAATCATCTGTTTTTCAAGTGAATTATATTATCATTTACATTTTAGCATTATACCTACTGGCCTGGGCTTACCCTGATAACATGGAGCCATGTTGTGTTCACAACCAAGCAACCTTCAGTGGATAGGACAGTGGAGAGACAGGAGAGGGGGGAATGATATGCAGCAAAGGGCCACCGGTGGAATCGAACCGGAGCCGCTGTGCTGAGGGCGGTAGCTTCTGTACATTGGGTGCCTGCTCTACACACTCAGCTCCACAATGCCCCTATTGCTGTATAATTTCCAGGTTTATCCATAAATAAATAAATAAAGCTCAGTTATTTTGTGTACTTTGCCATTTTTAAACCTGTGGCTTTTATGTTAAAAAAGAAAACAGAAAACAGAAAAATGGGCTTTTAACATTGGCTTGTACACACTAACACACACAGCAATTGGCCTCCAACTACTATGTGACTCATCCCACAGGGATGCACAGTCTTCTATGCCCTGCCTGCTCCTCACTGCCATAAATAATTCATTTAGCGCAGCATGAAAAACGCATGTCAATTAGCCAGGTTTATTTTTTTTTTTACTCCAGTGAAAAACAGCGGGTCTCTCTCTCCACGCCAGCTCAAGAAATGCATCGAAACAGTGCATTATTTAGCATTCCTGGGTGCGTCATTCTTCTGTGTGGGAGAAAAAAAATAGGAACAAAGTCTGATGATGTCAGTTATTCTGTTTGATTTGATCTGGCATATCTCTTTTTTATCAGCCAGGAAAGGTTGGAAGTTTGCATGCTGTGTCACTTGCTGTGATTGACCCTAGTTTCTATTACTCCTTGACAAGCACCTGCTGTGTTGGGTGCGCAAATTAACTATTGTCTCTCACTTATATTTACAATAGCTCTAATAGGATACAGATTCAATTCAATCAACACCGTTGATTTTTTCAATAAAAACCGAGTTGAGACTGAGAATCAACAACATGATACTGTAAATTCTGTAAATTGTCACAAACACAGACAAGCCGACATAGACACAGTTTATATAGCGGAGATTTAGCTGTTGGTGCAGACCCAAGATATTTCATATTGTAATTCCTTATTTAAAATAATTTGTAAAGTTACAGTCAAATCTGATCTATTATTACTTCAGTGACTGCAGATACAGAGGTCCTGTCACTTCCTGTTACATTTCCTGCAAGTGTCCTTGAGGAACACCCAGACTGAAGGGTACTTTAGTTGTCATCACGCTGAATTTCTCTGAATAGACTTAAAAAGTGTTGTGTATTTGAAACTACCCAGGTGACTAAACAATCTAAGCTCAAGGTAAACTTACTATTGAAATTGAACATGAAACTTAACTTAAGTCTAATTTAGTCTAAAATGGCCCACTTCCAATTTCTTCCTGATCAGCAGCCAGTCTCTTTAGGAGTCCTGGACCAGAGAACTGTTACTGATATTTTAGTTATTTTGGGACCTGGACCAGTGAGGTGTGGATGAGTTAGTAACTTTTAGCACAGTTTGATAGGTTGTTTGATAGTGTGTCCTCATTCGGGTAATGACAAGTTTGTGTTGAACCACTAGTTGTCACAGTTGTTACTTAAAATCTCCACACCGTGTGTGCTATACTATGTATATAAAGAAGAACACTTTCAACAGTCATTTGTGAGAGAAATGCTTCAGTTTCCCTGATTGGTGATAAAAGAAACATGAATCAAAGAAACTGCATCAGGACATTAGAACATCTCTGCAACTTGGATCAAAACTCATACTTCTTCTCAAAGTCATAACTCAGTCGAACCTGAACAAGAGATGAAATGTATTTTTAAATTTCCGCGTGATGCAGCCTTCCCGAAGATATCTCATTATTATCCCCAGTGTCCGTTGAACATGAACATCTGCTTGGAAATCACAGAGAAAGTACAACTACAACTTCAGAATTTCCCTGAGAATCAGCGCCTTTTTCAATTTTCTACGCTGCCAAAATAATCCTGTGGTAGTTGTCTATACATCCATGGCCTCACGCAAACAGGGACGCCATTAAGCCAATTTAATGGTTTTAATGATGCCTATTTATCAAAGTCTAAACAAATATAGGTTTAAAAAACAAGGATCGGTGTCACTCTTTGAAAATGACTAATTGAAGTTTCTAATCGCAATTTGAAATTCACCCAGGAAATCCATTTTCTCATTTCTTCCTGACCTTCTCCTTGTTTTTCCTGTCTGGATCCATACGGCTTTGATGAAGTGTAAGTCTTTCAATAGACTTAAAATGTCTTAAATTTAACCTGACCAAAAATAGGTAGCCTATGTTTTGTTGGTTTGTCTGTTTGCAGGCCCAGGAAGGCTTGCTCTCATAAAGGAGCTAAGACCTTTGTGTACTCCCAGAGGGTTCGAGGCCAGCAGACCCAAAACAGAAGATCAGTTTTTCATAATAACAGAGTAAGTTTAAATTTAACAACACTGCACTTTAATCAAAGTGGGATTTACCGACATACTGCTCAAGACATAAGGGACTACCCTGGAGTTATTGTCAGCAATGAACTTCAGGAGCAGTCCTGTTGCTTGGTTACTGTGCCTGCAGTGAATCGTGACTCTCATGGCCCTGGGTAGAATTTGCCCAACTGAACAGGATTTGAGACTTTGCTTATACAGAATTTGATATTCTTTGTGTGTGTGTGTGTCTGTGTGTGTGTGTGTGTGTGTGTGTGTGTGTGAGCACCAGGTGACAGAAACCAAAAAACACAGAACTTTTCCTTCCATGGAATCAAAAATATATTTAGGTCCCCTGCCTTCACTCGCTCTTTCTCTCTCTTTCACATTTTCCTCACATCCTTGGCCAATATCAAAGCCAAGAAAACTGCAATTATAGCAGAGAAATGACACTCAAGCAAAAAACTGCTAAAAAAAAGTGCTCACTGTGGAGGAAAGCGAGTGTGCTCTCGGCCCTCGTCGACACTACTCGTGTGTGTAATTCAGTAAACTTTATAATGAAGTTCACACCACTCACATCTTCATGAAGCAGCTGGTTGTTTTGTTCATCATCAGTCATATTGCATTTGAAGATCAGAGGCAAGCTGTGACACAGTGCTTTAAATGTCACTGTTTGGGGATAATGAAACAGTTGTCGGGGCTCTAGTACAAGACTTAACTTTGTAACAGTGAGACCTTTTGCTTGTGCTGTAGTAAAAGACACTGCTATAGTCAGATGCAGCGGATGTTACTAAATCAAAGACAAATGCTGAGGTTGCACTGTGGTGCCTCTAGAGGCTGAGGGAGAGGAGCTGAGGCTGGAGACTCTGGTTCAAAGAGATGGAGAAAGTTGGAAAGGATTTAGAGGTGGATCAGTTTTAGTTTTGTATAACTTAAACCTAAAATAAACTTTTAGCTTTGTATCAGATTTAGCTGTGTGTTTGCTGGGTATATTGTGCTACCACTGCTCTCTGAGGTTCAATCCACTTCAGCTTTGGTTCTCTCCAGCTGTCTAGGACAAATGGATGCTTTTCCCCATCTGACCTCAGGAGGCAATAATGAGCTGTTTGGTCCAGCAGAGTGAAGCAAAGTGTTTTCATCAGTTTTCAGTTTTGGAAGAGGAAGGATCCAAAGGATGAAGATTGTGCATGTGTGCATCATTAACTGGCCCAGAACTGCTTCAGGTGTGGAATAATTAATTTGAGCATTGAAATATAACAGATGCTTGATGATTGGCCCCAAAGAGATCACTAGACTGTTTGTTATTACAGTTTTTAGTCATTGCTAAGACTCAGAAACTGGTGCTTGTTGCACAGTTATTGAAACCACTAACTCAAGTAGCTGAACCATGAGCACACCGTCTGCTTTTACACTGAGTTTGCAATTCTAAAACACACTTTTTGCAAATCACTACACACGGCTATCTACATTACACACATCATGCAGAACTACAAGACTGTGTGTGTTGTTTGATAGTTGTGTATTTCAGTGGCAGTGTTTAGCAATCACTTGCAAACAGAATGCAGCAGTGAAAACACCTGTCACCAATGGGATCACTTGAAAATCAAAACTTTCAAATAGGATTCAGTTTGCTCTTTGGTTTGCATCACGATGGAGGCCCATGTTGGAGAAAGAATCAGAAGCAGAGGTGTTTGTATAAGAGGTGGACAAGGAAGAGGTGAAGGAGGAAGAGTAGGAGGACGAGGAAAAGGAGCAAAATGAGGAGGACAAAGCAGTGGGACTAAATAGAAATGTCACAAATGAGTCTGCAGGAGGCGGGTCAGAGGGTCCAACCTCATTTGAGCTGCTACCCTCTCTGGCCAGAGGAACGGACGCACGCAGTACTGTAGATGGGATAGACAGTAATTGCGACATACTGTAACTTCAGTTACGTGATATAAATGTGTCTGTTTAAAAAAAAAAGTTTCCCCATCTGAATTGCTAAAACTCTAAACGCAATAAAACACAGTTGTCACTGTGATGGACTTGTGACTCATAATGGTAACAACAAGTGGCAAAGCATAATCACAAATAAAACACGTTTCATCCGTCAAACACAACGACTCAAAATTGATCACACTTGTTTCTCATGATGTGACGACCAATATAAGCCAGTTCACAGGTCAAGAAGACAAAGAGTGGTCATTTCTACTGTCATAGACCATGTCCTTGTGTATGGCATGACAGTGAGGGAGGGTCCAACCAAACATCAGTAGATTCTCTGTGTCCACTGTAATCCAGAGATTTAGACAGGACAGCAGGTACAGTCTATGTGACTGTACTCGGTTTTGAGTGCAGGTGAAACTATTTTGAGGTGATGGTTTGGTTTTGCAAAAAGAATCAGAGGTTTTGTGAATGTAGTTTGAGAAAAGAGTTTTTGTGTTTACAATTCTGAGAAAAGGGCAGGAGGATTCCAAAAATGTGTTTTAGATGATTTGGCACATCAGTGTGCAAATGGCAGTGGCAAAGATTACTCATTAGCTATTTGTACGTGTTGTGATAGAAAAATACAATTTTCAAAGAGTTTATATAGTTTTGAATTGAGTGTTTGCTGTGCAAGAAATGTCTGAAATTCTGTACTTTGTGTATATGTTTTTGGTTTTTGTGTGTCAAGTTTTGAAAAAGGGCCATAGTTTTAAAAGTTGTGTTTTACCCAAAGTAAAAACCTGTAAGTGCGCCCTTGTCTGCTTGGAGTTTTGATTTTTTAAATATTTATGTCATTACACACCAAGCTCCCAATATAAGAAAGCAAAACTGAGAACAACTAAGAAAATAGCTGTGGTTAAGATTCAGGTTGTCCTCTTGTAGGGATTTATAAAAGTATACTGTCGGTATTTCTGTACTTCCTGTCTACCTGTCCCTGAGAGCTCAAACCATTGCAACTAAAGAAAACACGTGCAGGTAGACAAAGTCAAACAAGATTGGTGTTTTCAAACTTCAGTAAACAGTGTTCTTCTTCAGGGCCAGTAGGCCATATTTTGGATTAACCTCTTGTTCTGTGATTTAGTAAGTATGGCTCAGCCTCTAACTTCCAATGCCAAAAATTATATTATTGTGTTGTGTGTGAATGGGCTGTTGACAGCAGAGGAACAGAAGGAACTTTGATTTTAATAAATGTCCAGTGCAAACACAACACACAGACACACACAGCTGATTTGGTTGAGATAAGGCTTTATTGTATGTCAGTGGAGTCCTACATAACACAAACAGTAACAAAACAACATTTAACAGTGAGTGAGCGAGCAGTTACTTCTGTGCGCAGCTACATGTGTTATATTTCATAATGCAAAGCAGGTTGAAATGCAGACTTGGTTTGAAAATTACAGTATATACACACAAATATATGTATATATAAAATATAAAACAGATCAGTTATGATCAACTTCAGACTTTCAAGATAGGATTTCAGGTTGGATCCCTTGAAAAAGAAAAGTTTGTTCTTGTCATAAAATGCATAAGGATTACCTTAATTACAGCTACCTTATTTATATCTTACAAACCCAAGCTGACAGGATGTTTAGTGATAAAACCCTTTTTTTTTTGTTTTGTTTTAGATTTCAAATGGTGTTGACGCTAGAGTTAGCATGAACTCAGGGAGAAGCTAAAAATTGTTATTGCATCAAATTTAGAAATGTCCAAAACTCAAATGTAGTCAAATGAAGTTCACAGAAGATAAACCACTGATCATATATGAGCAAAAAACAAAAGCAACCACTCCAACACCATTCTTTGGTATTTACTTAAGTGAAAAAAGGCAGTATTTCCCCTCTCTGATATCATTTTATGATCATCTCTATGGAGCATTTATATCCTGTAACTAAACCTTTTTATTAACTAATAATTCATTCACTAAAGCTTTATAGTTCACTTATAAGTCATTAACAAAAACAATGTGAACTCAAAGCCGAGATGTTTCATCAAATGGTAACACAAGAGTCGTTTGTCAATAGTTTACAACATTTTAAAAGTTATTCTGTAGTGTTTTTTTGATAGTGTTTTTGTATTATGCTTTTTATTTTTATTAATTGTGCATCTTGTGAATGATACTAAATGGTACTATACACATACATTTGCCATGTCCTGCCTGATACCTTTGTTTGTGCCATTCTTGACATCAAAGGATTGGAAAACAGATACAAGGAATTAAAAAAACAAAACAAAAAAAAACTATGATACAAAAATCTGCTGCCACTAAATACTGGAGTTCAACAAAGGGCATGGGGATATGAGGGACAGGGGAGGAAGCTCTAGCTCTGCTGGCTAGCCTCTCTTTGTTGGCTTTCCTTCTGCCGGTAGTGGAAGAGGCTGGTGGTGTCGAGTTCACCTGCGTAGTGAATAGCTTCAGCAAACAGCTTCACCACCTAATGCAAGGAAAAATAGGTAAGCTAAAATTCATCATGTGTCAGGATGTAAATGCAAACTGACAGCATGCAGAGACAGAATGTAAATGTCAACTGGGGATGTAAACCAGCCCCAGCCGCTCACTGGCAGCGTGATATTCACAGACCTGGAAATTTGTGATGAGGGGAACACCGTGGTCGACAGCCATTCTGCGGATGAGGAAGTTGTCCTTCAGGTGGCGAGTGTTGTTATTGGGCAAGTTAACCACCAGGTCAATATGACCCTCGTTGATCAGTCTATAAAAACGGGCAAAAAGATCTAATTAGTAAACTTAAACCACGCTGAAAGTGCAGTGTTATTGACAGCTGTCCAAAATTTCAAAATCAACCAGTGAATGATGCAGAAAATGATCTGAATATATAGCAGGCCAACTCTGTATGTAGTATTTGTGCTGAAAGCAGATGTAGGCAGCAGTTTGCAAATGTGTTGTCTGCATGACCAAACAGTATAAAATTCCTGTGAGTTTGTTCTGAAGTTTTTCTGCATCTCAGAGGAGAACTGTTCAGGTTGGTCGCTGTTTTGGTCTGTTTTTCTCTACGGAGCTCCCCCTACAGTTTTTGAGTGCAAATTTAAACACTGTTGTAAAAACTCACAGCTAACTCTCCTCCCTCCCCTTCTGGCTAAGTGCATTTGTTTTCAACGAAGTCGGTGAGAAGGTAATCCGTGGAGCCGACTCGGGCAGTGTTATGTATTATATATTTTTACGATGGATATACTTGTGTAGTCTTATCTGTCATAAATAAGAGATTACGAATTATGTGGCGCGTTGTGTTGTGTGCAGTAAAGCAATGCATGTTCTCGCGAGACGAGATTTGGGGGTTGGAGGCACTGACCATGCAAGGTTGGTTTTCGGCTATGAGACGCTAGGTGGAAGGCAGAGAGCCTCCATTGTCCCTGTAACAAGTCATTTAACCATCACAATTACTCTGAAGCTGTTTAATTAAGGTAAAAATGTTGCATAGTTCCCCTTTAATGGTCCAGTGAAAATGCCTTCTATTGGTCTGATCTGCTCTGTACATAATCACCAAATGATGCCTAACTCCTTTTTAGGCTAATTACATAGTTTGTTTCAGTTTCAGTTTAGTCAGTTTCACACACAGTTTCACACATAACTGTTGCTTTTGTTCAAGTAAATGTTGGTCATTGTAGTTTTGTAGCTTTAAACTGAGTAAAACACTAAATTTAGTTAGAGGTTTCCTTGGTTGTCATATATTCTTTTGCTGTCACAGAGAAATTAAGCCGTCTTTTGATTAATAATTGGTTTGAGTCAGTCAGACCGCCCCCTACCCTTACTTTAATCTTAACCCTAACCCTAACCGCCTGACCCCCTCATGTATGACCTTCAAATAACAAATGTGGAGACATTACCAAAACTAAAAACAGGTACAAAAGATCAAAAATAAATTCTGCACACCAGAAGTGCTTATATGGGTGCATTTCAATTATACATCACCACATTTTGATCTTTTAACCTTCAAATAACCCTAAATTGCGAGGAATCAAAATGTCCTCTGTAAGAACTAGGACTCAAACTGAACCTCACATAGATAGAAGTCCAAGTACACATACGCACAAACACACACAGTGGAGTCAGGGCTTTGTTGTGTTGCCTCTGTCATTTGAAGGCCTTTGACAGCCAGCGTTGAATTAGCGATGAATTTTAATGGAAAATATGGAGGACAAACAATGGCAACCACAAAGGTAATATGTTTCTTTATAAAGGCTAGGCCTCTATGTCGCCTCGCACAGCTGATGCCTTCCAGCCATGTGTGTGTTTGTGTGTGTTGTCTTGATCTAGACCTATTGAATTCCCTTTAAATCCTCTTCTTCACCAGCTCATTTCCCAATCCAAGGTCCACATGGCTTCACTGTAGGATGATCATGACTTGTTTGTACAGTAATTACCTGGACATTGCAGTTCTGCTACATTTACTGGTGCTGCTAGAAAAGGTTTGTACCTCTGACATCTGTTTTCAAGCAAACGTGACCACTGGCAAATTACTTATATTTAATTTCAACAATAAACAGTAGCGCACAGACAACTTCAGTTTAAGTGTAATTAACTGAAATGTCTTTTAAAGTGGTCCTAGTTCTGTTTTTGTGCTTAAATGTATTATTTATACCTCTGCTTCATTGTTGGCCATGGTCAAATGAAGACCAAGACACTTTATTTTTGATTTCCTCAAACTTGACTTGGCATTGCTCTGACATAAGTCTTTCCTCATCCTCCCTATTCAAGCCCCAGTCTGGTTAATGTAATGACTGTGGACTTCAGAGTCTGCTACATCCGCTTTGATCTTGTCAGCATATTACGGTGATAATGAAGGGGCTATGCCCTTAGATCTTAAGGCTGTATCTCATGCTGATTAGATATCCCAATCTTGGATCCAATGAATCACAGTTTATGTATTACTTAAGCACTGCCTCGGGAAAACCATGAGCAAGTCTCTACATTTCAACATGGCTTTGTTTTCCACGTTTCCATGAATCTGTCAAAAGAAATGAATATTAATTTAGTATTAAAATGATCATCCCCCTACTTCTTAATACTAGGCAAACTGGTGTTTTCTCCTTTCTCAGTGAGCCACGCGACTGGAGTAGCAGGCACATCATTGGCACACAGCCAGGCAGAGGTGGCTTCAGTAGCATAGAGCTGGAAGACAGAAACAGGGCAACATCACAATATATAAGGAAAATCATATACAATATTGGATGGACTGGGGTAACTCTTTTCTTCCTTTCTTAATAAAGGCAGAATCAGAACCAGAAAACTCATCAGCAGTGTAAAAATCACACACACAGACCAAACAAGGTTTTTTAATGAGAAATCTGGTCTGTAGTGTTTGAAAAATTCAAGCTCGCAGCACTCACCTTGAAGCCCTCCTCTTTTAGTTGGTGCGCCGTGGACAGAAAATTGGGTCGGAACGAATGCTGGAAGTGAAGCAGACACATTTTTGAAAAATAAAATGGTGCAACAACACAATAATGCCTGCAGAAGGTCTGTTTTGATATGGGTTTCTGTTGAAACATAATGGATGAAAGAAACTGTATGAGACAAAGTCCTCCATGTAGTGTTCATCATTGAGAGTGTGTGCCACCTAAACCTGCCCTGACCTTTCGGTCCCTCTTCCAAACCATTTGTCTTATTGTGCTCAATGATGGTAATTAAGGCTGCAGATATGGAGCTATTTTACGCCATGTTAGGCAATTATTACAGAACAAGAAAAACTTTGGAGACAATGTAATGCCATCCCTGCAACATTTTTTTTTTTTTTAACTTTTGGTAATGCTACATTTAACCAAATGTCATAGCATATTATTCTGGTACTGGTACTGTATCAGCATCAAACAAATGAATTTCCCTTAAGGGATTAATAAAGTAATTTGTATCGTATTCATATCGTATCACAGCAGTTACTTAAAGGAGACATATTATGTTGTTACATATTTTAGAACATCCTTACAATGTAATAATGTCATATGTCCATGCTGAACCTCTGCAAGGTTGCACAACATGAGCAATAGGGGTCCTGCCGTAATCCACCAATGAGATTTCACATGGTTCCCAGACATCAGGTTTTACCATCCATTTAGGATAAATGTCCAAACTGCAAGGGATCCGCCCAAAACATGCTCAGGACGTCCGCCCCCAACCGGCGTCTATACGGAAAAACGCAAGTGTTTTCCTTCCCCAAAGAAGCTGAAAACTGTAGGTCAGACTCAGGGGTCCAGCACGTACAGGCGCACCTCATAGCTGGCCATGTTTGTAGAGCCAACCAGTATGTATTTAACAACGCAGGGTAAACAAGCACATGTGGGCCTTCACTGAGCAAGCCAGTCAGAAGAAAGCAGGGGCAGCAGCCAAAACAAAGTGTTTCACAAAGTGGCTGCATAGCGGTTGAAATCAGGATTTTTCTTGACATCCGTACGAGACAACTAAGGAGTTTTTGGGGCTGAATATCATGCAGAACTACTCTGTAGGTGTTCAAAAGAGACACAGTGGTAAGGAAAAAGCAGTTAAATATGCATAGCATGTCTCCTTTAATACGCACTACATAATGTGCAGAAAATGAAATGATGTGAATTATTTCAGACGATATTACAGCTGACACAACTCAGGAGTAGGCCATACTTAGACAGGGTTGGATCAGTTACCAAAACAATATGATGAAGATGTAAAGGAGGAACAAAAAGTCCATTTGTAATGCATTTATGTTTTTAGACATTAGCTCCAAATGACCTACTTAACAGATTCCACCAAGCATAAAGCATGAAAGTGCTGAAATTCCTCCTGTGGGTCTTTGCTGGGTTTTTGCAACAGATTATGTCCAAACTGGGTGCCCTTCAGCTCCGTAAATAATATGCTTGTTAAAATTACTGCTGTCTCACCAAAAATCGATGTGACACGGTTTGATATGTTTTGTATATTTTCAAGCCCACCTGACTAAGCTGTATGTGATGACATACAACTTTCTAATTCGGTGTGAAATTTTCACGCAGCTGCAAAATTTGTATAAAAACAAGGTGGGCCTAATTAACAAGACAGGCAGACAAGGAGAGTTAGGGTGTGTGATAAAGAGAGAGAGAGGGAGATGATGCCAGTCAGAAAGCAACAGGTGGTGAGACACTAAGAACTAAAGAGGCTGTGGCTGTGCTTTAATAACCTAAAGAACAGTTACAGTACATGGATTTCACTACAGTGTATGAAATTGAGGGTAACCCACATGGAGGTGAATTACAAGTGTCGAAACAAAAGCACACACAGCAGTGATGCTGTCAGTCATGTCATCATGGACTCGTATGCCACAGTTCTTTGGGATATATGGTCCTGTTTTCCAACTGATGTGTGTCAACTTCCCAGACTAAGAGTTACTGCCTTTGTCAACCAGCCAACTTGCAGGAAATATGGTCACAACCTCCACTTCCTGAGTTACAGCCTTGAACAGTAGCCATAAGTGTTTGTGAAGAAGATAATGATGTTAAAGTGAAGTTAACCTTTGACCATTTGGATATAAAATGTTATTACTGCATCATGTTAGCCGTATTCGACGGTTGTGTTAAATTGTGTCGTCATTAACACATGAGTTGCAGCCAAACAGGCCCCAGTAATAAAATCATCCTCATGTCCAAGTGAATGTTGGTGCAAAATAAAAGGAAAACTGGAAGAAGAAGAAAAATAAAAAACCTGCTGTGGCCTCTACCTCCTGAAACACGGTTGAAGAAAGCAGTGACACTGACACTATGGCTACATAGAGGACATAGTGGGAGCAGCACATTAGCAGAGCAGCTGTAGCACCTCCAGCACTCTGCGTGTCTGCGTGGGATGAGTTCAGCAAGGTATGGACTCGTAGGTCACCCGTGTTTCGCAAGAGCTCAGAGCCCAACACACAATCACTGTAGTTATCTGCATAAAACATAGGAAAATAGACACATGCATTGGGTTGCATGCTGTTTATGGGCTTAGAGCAGGAGTAAAACACAAGATGTTACACAGCTGGATTGAATGAAATACTTCATATTTCAAAACTGAAAACTGGAAAGAACTAACAACACTGTGCACATAGGCTACAGAATTAACATCAAAATCTAAAAGGAACTGAGCCCATAACAGCTGTTTTCAGGCTCACGAATGAATGTCACCTGCAGCGAGTTATGTTATGTTAGCTTTCTTTTTCAACAAGTGTGTTTATTAATTTTCTGAGAAAATGATCACAACACAAAGTGCTGGAGTACCATAGTAAACTCACATGCTGCTTACCAGACAGGATTGTACTTGTGTTATTGTGTTTCTGTCTTTGAAAAGGACTAGTGAGGACTAGTCAGACCGATGCGTTTACGAACTGATGAAGCCGCTTGGATAAGAGGCGAAACGTCTTCATAGACAAATACAAGTCCAGTTGCTTTCGACTAAATTGTTGCCTAGAGATACGATGACCTGGATGAATGAGAACATTCACAGACATTTGAAAAGGAAGACACAAAAATGACACTCTCTTCCAAAAACTGGATTATGAGAGTACCACTCTAGTGGGCCTCACATGCACTTTGAAATGTTGCAGATTTTATAGAATATAAGCTTCATAGAAAAGCCCAGTAATGGTTGCTTGGCTGTGACTGTGCAGCTGAGGGATTTGGCAAATGTAGAACACAGAAAAACCAACTACAGAGTCTGTCAGACATGTGTAAGGATACATTTCTAATTCAGAACATCTACACCACAGCAAAATATAGAAACTGAACAACTGTGTTTCTATGTATTTTCTCTTGAATTCTTGAATTTGTGTTGCTGAAAGGGCGGTATCACATTAGTCAAATTTCCCAGCAGAATATTCATAATGAATCTACATGCACTGTACTGCACCAACAAAGGGTTTGGTACAAGTCTCCACACTAATATGCCATTTCAGTGCTGCCTGTGTGAAACTGAAATTTACCATCCTCAAGCTGGAGGCCACAGTCTTTTCCACGAGACTGTCTCACAAAATTGCACATTCAAATAAAACCAACTTAAATCTCTCTCACAATATCTGTTAAAGCTATGAGAGGTAAATCTCAGTGTTCCTCTGAGTTCTGGATATGTGGACCTTAACTGCTGCCACATGTCAGCCATGTTAAAGTGCCGATGTGAACTCACCCCCACACACACTTGCCTTGAAATGGACCTGTTCCCCAAGAGCACCAATTACACAGTTACTGTTGTTCCAGCTGTATTAGTCAAACTCAGTTTGGCAACCCAGGATGGCAGCAAGCCTTAATTGTTAAAACTCATGTAATGTGATGTCATTAAAAAAGTCTTACATTTTGTTCTTCCCAGTGTGTGTGGATTGGTAAGAATGGCAGGATGTTGGGATGTTGTTGTAGCACAGTTACCAAGAAATGGTGACTGAAGTCTTCTTTTGACAGCATTTGGTTGATGAGGAAAGCATTTTTTTTTACACTTGATTAGTTTTTATCACTTTTTATGAGAGGTTAATTTTCACCTTGGGAGATTCTATAATGAGGATCATGTTTCTTTGACTGGTAACTGATTGAGTTTTATGTCTGTTTACGGCCTCTTATTATCACCATTAGATCAACATGTCTTCTCCGTTTATCTCAAGGGCATCATCTGCTCTGCAAACTGTACTTGAACCTCTCGAGGTCAATCACATTCTGTCAGTTAGACCATAGTTTTAAGTCACATGAGAGTTGGTTGTTGCAAGAATCAAGGTGTGACTTGATGTGAAACAAAGTGAGGAGCGCCAGGCTGGCAGTGATTGAAGCTTATAGCCTGAAAGATTTAGGCCACCTGTTCGTGAGGCAAATCACATTGGGTGTCTTGTGGGCAGAAGGCACCAAGAGGAAACACAAACAGGAGGCAAGTGGACCTCCAGATGGCTGTAGTGTTACCTGAATCCCAATAAGGATGCCCTTCTGTGGCAGCTTGAAGCCTGTGGAGAGCATAGCTTTCAGGAAGGCTGAATAAATGTTTGGTCCAAAACAAGCCACCTGCAAGAAAAGACATGAACAGAACCCTACATGAGTAACTGTTCTCACCAATTCTACAAATTACTTGGGGAATTGAGAGGAAAACTGGGTTGTAATGTTTTCAATATATTATATTCACTTCTCCAGTGGAGGCCATCTCACAGCGAAGCACAGGGTCTGCATCCCTCAGACGTGGCCAGGAGAACATGGGAGCCTGGTGGAAGAAGGGGGAAGGGAAAGATTTGTTTAGATATGATTCTGAAGTACAGTAATAGGAAGTCACCATATGTGATCTGATGCGACAGGTGAACCAAGGCTGGCAGTTGCAGTTGCATATGAGAGTATAAATATCAAATCATGTCTGTTTAATGAAAAAATAAAAGCTCATACTAAATAATAATGAGCATTTTTTCCTCACTACTAATCATTATTTCAAACCACCATTTCTGCTTCCGCTATGAAACTTTAAGGGCTCATCAGGCAAATAATCAGAGACAAGAGAGGGTGATGCACAGAGCTGAAAAATTTACATTACAACTGCTGGAACAGATTAAATCAGAATATGTGAAGAGAAAGGAGACTTGATAAACTGCAGGAGACCAGTCCCTTTAGCAGGCTGTCTGACGTGGGGAGAAGAAGGTAGAGCAACAGTAAGGTGAGTCAACAGGAAAGCAATTGTGGAGTAGAAGAGGGAAAATGAAGGACCACAGAGAAGATAGGTGAGGAAGTCAAAACAGTGACGCGAGAAAAAAAGGGGGAGATGAGTAAAATGACTTGAGTGCAGTCAGTGAATGAGAAGACTAAAAGAACAGATTACGTCAAAGGAGGGAATGAACACGAGGAGGAAAATTACATAATTACACAGTAAAACAAAAGGTGAGGGGAAGTGAAAGATAAAATTGCAATAGTCACAAGGGGAGAAAATGACAGTCCGGAAAATGCAGCGTCTTTGTTTTTTATGTGTCAAAAATAAATACAGAACAGTCAGACGTCATGTGGAAAGCTTTCTTATTTTTCATTTTTCAAATGTTTTATCTTATTTTGCCATATAAAAGCAGCCGGCCCCCATTACCTACAAAAGAGAGAGAGGTGTGGCATTGTGTGGCTCACGTGTACACACATACACACATGTAGAGGCGAGGTCCACAAGGGGGGGATTCATCCTTGAAGCAAGCTATCTAATCAGCTGAATGTAATGTTAGCATACTAATGTATGAGGGGACGAAAAGAAGGGATTGCAGACAGGAAACCAGCACCGCTTATCTTCGGCTTTGTTCAAAGAGTTGGAGAAAGACAGGGAGGTATGCAGAGATTAAATGGTGCAATGTAACTAAGAAAGAAAATGAAAGAGAGGGAGAGGAACACATGGAGAGAGGGAAGAACAGTGAGGGGGGACTTTTAATGTGCAATAAAAAGATGACAAGGGGCTACAATGATATTAATGGCAGAGAAGAGAATTTGTGAAAGATATACGTTTGCAGGTCTCTGAGTAAATGCGAATCTAGAACAGTAGATTTGTATATCCTCCAAATGAAGAGGGCTGCTTGTCCACATTGACATCAACTGCAGCCTGCTCTGAGCCATTAAAACTACGCCACTATGCAGAATTAAAAGTGGAAATGCAATCCAGCTACAAACAAGAGGAAAGCCAGAGAGAAAAATGGTATCACCAACGCATGGAGATTTAAATGCTGTGAAAACGAGAAATCCATACACTTTATGAACAGAGTGGTGTGTCTAAGTAACAGGATGCATGCGACTGTCACAATCACCAAGCCTCTCTAACCACAACATCCTACTAACACACACACAGACACAACCATTACGGCCCCATCTCCCTATCCCACACCGACCGCCCACTCCTACCAGACACAAGAACTGCGAGGCTCCGCAACATGAACAATGTTATCTTGGGGCAGCAGCTGAGCTCCAGTGGAAAAGGGAAAGAATTAAGTAAGACATTTACACACACACACACACAACATTGTTGCTCACTGTGGGCCTTGTTGGAGGCGGAAGTGGCACCTGTGTAAATGTCTTTATATTCACAGCTCAATGGAAATGAACAGCTACATTTTGTACCTACAGCTTAATGAATGACAGTTCATTAATCAGTTGTTATTATTGATATTGCAAATGATGAGAAGTAGGAGACATCCAACTTTCTAAAAAACTCCTGAAGTGACCTGATTTGGTAAGGAGAGCTAAGAGGTTGGTGGTTCAGTGTTGCAAGGTCAAGGTCTTCATCTTCTTCTTTTTTAAGGGTATTGCTTTTAAATTTATAAATGGTCAATACCAGTTGACTGCTTTTGTTTGTGCTGTGGATTCCAGGGTGTAAACAGTGTGCTCAGCTAGGTCACTAGGTAGTTGCTAGGGTAATTCAAGTAGGGTTTTTTTTTTTATATTGCTAAAGTATTGTGAGTGTGTACTTGGTAGCAACACATGTATCATTGGTGACAGTAGTGTTTCTGGTGGGACTGAGCCCACTGGAAAAGTTTTCAAACAGGATAAAACCTAAACATCTACTGACTGAACTAAAAAACATAAAATGATGTCAAAAAGGCATTTAAAACAATAAAGTTTGATAGTTAATGACATATTTGTCTGATTAAAGCTATGAAATGATTTTCCACCACGATGGATGGAGTTCTGTTTCGTCTCTTTTCAATAGAAACCAGGCAAAGCTAGCAGGTGTTTGATGCCTCGTATTATGTGCTGGGACCCTATTTGTACTGTTGATGCAGTATGGTGCTGTTCTGAGTATTATCTGTGGCTATGAGTGGCTTTTATCACGGTTGGCTCGTGGCTACAAAGACAGCAGTATTTTGTTATCTGGCTGTCTGTGCTGAAGTCACTACTTGATCTCTCCAGGGGGTGGTCTACTCGATGTCACGGTGCGTTAGACCATGGGTCTACACATCAGAAAGCAACATTTGTCAGTGTATCACGGAGATGACAGAATGTGAGATATTAGTAATAGCTGAAATGGTGGAGATGTAGTAACCATTGTGTGATTAACATAGCTTATTAACATAGCTTCCTGACATTAAAGCATTTTTATTTTAATGATGTCTAGATACATGTATGTTTTCCTGGGTCATTAGGTTCATGAGAATGTGTCTATTTCAGAAGCTGACTTGATGCCTGGCAAAACATGGTCAAGGGGACAGAGTTGGAGGTTATTTTTCCTCAGCCATTAAGTGTGCACGGGGGAAAGACACCAAATCAGCTTCCTCCTCCTCAAATGTTGTTCTCATACTCGTCTTCCTCTAACTGTCATAAATACAACTGTGTTATCGTTCCTATGAGTTTGTATATAGAGGCAGAAATTACACAATAGGGACTTGTTAGTGAAAAGAAAACAACAAGGCCTCAAACAAGGGATTGTCAGAGAAAAGAGACAGCAAGAGTGTTTCTTGCATGGAGTGAGGTTGGGAGGGAACAAGACAGATAAATGAAGATGGTTTCTCTGGATGGCAATGGCTTGAACCTTGGGATGATACAGTCAGGATAAAGGCTGAGCGAGAGTATATATTGATGGTACACACTTCAGGCTGCAAAGGCTGGATAATAGTTCCAGACATCACAGTGTGTTTACAGTGGGGGTTTGATGTTATGGTGGCAGTAATGTGTTTAACAGGAAATAAGAAATTAGCAATACTTCATTAAACAATCATCATGTAATGTGGCACAGTTTCCAGCACAGACTGGACGAGGCAGTGTATATGAAGTCTGTATTGTACACTCCAAGTAAACTGTGGAAGTGTTTTAAGCCTGGTGCCTGGAGTATTCAGAGCTCTGATTAATATTCCTCACCACTGTGCAGCCTAGAAATTGAAAACTTTAGGTGGCGGTGAGGAGTGGGGGATTATACCTGCGTGATTGGCTTCAAACTACAGCCATTGTTACAGCAGCTCTGTTGTAATTAGAGGGAGAAATGACTTTGGAAAAAATAGCTTTGGAACAGCTGGCGACACATAAACTCTCTCATACCCAATCTAAGAGGTAAGCCTCCCAGCCGGCATGAGAAAGCATCCATACTCCCCACCATCGTGGCGAGGTAGAAGGAGCAGTAATTGCTGTCTTTGTTATGTGAACCAATGAAATCTGTACTAGCAGAGCCTGTACTACTTATTAAGACATCACACAAGTAGGGCTCTTTACATAGGACCTAATTTTCCAACAATACATAACACACAAACAGTTCCCAGCATGACTGTAATGTCACTTCACATGTTTAGAATTGTGCAGCAACAGACTGGCTGACACAGGACTTCGAGGATTTTACAAGTCATTACTTTGGACCCTTTTGCACTGTGCATTTTAGAGGCCTTTAATCTTTATTTTCTTGACAGAATGTGCAGGTTCAAAATCAGCAAATAAACAGCAAAGCTGCAAAGGAAATGTCATTTTCCAGTTGCTCCAAGATACATTAAAGCGCTGCTTTTATAAATGACATTAACTAAGAGCCATGTTCTAAACAAGTGCGTCGGTAAGTACTGAGCCTGTGACCGTGTACCAAGATGCACACCAGTTCACTGGAAAATCAGCCGTAATTAAATGTCATATTTACTCTTGTATTTGTAAATGTGCTTTTCCTACTATGACATGTCAAAATGTCCTCTGTGAAAAAGCCCATCATGATTATTACAGTTGCTTCTTGTGCATCAAAGCCTCGTCTGTCCTTACAAGACACATTTCACAAGACAGCCAATTACAGAGCATGTTTGTGTTTAAGTCGCAAATGTGAAAAGGCCTTACTTACTAATAAAGCCATCAATGTTTTATTCATTTATCCACCCACCCACACCCATCCATCCATTCTATGCACTCTATAAAACTTAACCTAAAAAAAAAAAAGAAAGCAAGTGGCACAGTCTCCAGCTGTAAACAGATATTTCAGTCTCCCTTCTCACCTTGATGCCCACGTAGTCTACAGGAATGATGGGTTTTTCCAGCGAGGGCAGGCTTGCCTCATCCAAAGGCTCTCCCACCATCACTTTGGTTGCGACGTTGATAAAGTCCACACCGATTGTTTTTGACACAAAAGGGAAGGAGCGTGACGCCCGCAGATTACACTCTATCACCTGGAAGGATACACAAAATAAATACCGCAACTGCAAAAAAAGGCAGATCAATCAATAAATGCTCTGTTGATACATTCCCATGTGGAAACGCAAGGTCATAATATATACATACACATTTCCTGTACATGTACTGTAGCTAGAACATTAAAACTTAAGGAAACATTGATCATAAAACCCCAACACAAATTGATTTCAGTTTGTGAGGAAATTGCATTTGCTGCAAGTAGATGTGAAAATGCCCATCTATCATTTTGTCCTTCCCTGGGAAACAATACCTACCATGACATCATTGCCTTTAACCAGAAACTGAGTGTTAAAGGGCCCAGAAATTTCAAATGCTTGTGCGATTTTTCGGGTGGCAGTCTTAACCTGAGAGCAATGGAAAGAGAAAACACACACATATGCAACAAGGCTGTGTCTAAGTGTTTCGTACCAGAGTTTCTCTGTATACACATATAATGGAAAAAGCTACATATGTATATCATTAAATGCACATTGAATATTGGTTATGAATATGAAAATGTATACAGTTGATTTTGTTTGGATCACCATGCTGTGGGTGATTCAGCTGACCTTTTCCAGTGCCCCCTGGCTAATAGTCTGGGTTGGCAGCATCAGGGTGGCGTCTCCTGAATGTACCCCAGCATCCTCCACGTGCTCCGTTATGGCATGGACCAGAACCTGAACAGAAAGACAGTGATTAAGTCACTCTGAAAATATTTGCATACAGATTATAACTCTAATAAAGAAACAGAAATCCAGACTCAAAGCAACTCAGCCATTACACCCTTAGTCTGTTGTCTGATGAGTTTTTTTTTCTCTTCCTAATTCGGAAACAGATGGTCTCTAGACATGATGAGTTTATAGTACACAAAAATGTACTGTCAAAATATGTCGAGTCAGTTTCAAAACAGCGAGTGATGCACTGTGCATGTGGAGGAATTAAATTAAATCAGGTCAACACTCACTGAAAATGTGTTCAGGACAAAGGGCCCCGCACTTGTCGACAAAGCTGCTAAGTAACAATGCACGTGGATGTACGGTGTCAAAAGAATAACTTCCAACATTTCACCCACAGGAAAGGAGATTTGTATCACCAAGCAACTTTGTGTGAATGTGTGTCTGTAAATGGGCTGCTGTGTCATTAGTTCATTTAAACTGGTGCTAACCACCACATTCATTAGCACTCTTCAGATAGAGTCAGTAATTAATATGTATTATCTCTGACTTTTCCACTCTCCCACACATCTACTCTCTCTCTCTCTCTCACACACACACACACACACACACACACACAGACACACACACACACACAGGCCAGGAATAATGAAGCCTGTTTGGTATTCAATGAATGGACAGCTTGTTAATGTGATACTGAAGATAAAGGAGGGGCTGTATTCAGGGAAAGTGGAGAGAGAGAATCTACCATACAACTGGTTTGCCCACGTTCAAACTGACACCCTTGAAATGACTCCCGCAGCCTGAACAATAGAAAAACAGATAGGGCGTTGAGGACAAGTACCTAAGTGGCTCCATCCTGCACTGTGACTTACAATGCTTACAATTAAATTGTTATATTATATGTGTTTAGCCTACTATTTATTAACAAATCTAAAGCTTCCATGATTACCAATGGACATCTTAACATCTAGGGTCCAGTTTTAGACAGAATATTTTTCTTTTGTGAGTTTAAAATCATGTTCTTACTTCAAAAGCTGTGGAAGATGCAGTGAAACAGTAGAGGAAAACAAATTGTTTAAACATCTAATTTTCTCAGAGTGCAGTAATGGATTTTAATATTTTAGGTTGGAGTTTGGACATTCTTTGAAACAAACCAGGTTGAACAAAAGTTACATACTCATAGCATGGGCATAGCAATTACAATAAAGCAAGAAACAACACACCTACATCATGTCCAGCTAATGTTAGTGTGATTTCACTCTAGCTCAATTCGAAGAGCTCTATGAATGACCCAAACAATGAGCCTCAACCTATGTCCACACTAATATCACCTTTGCTTCATTTACACTCTAGTCTACTCAAGTTTTGACCCCTGACAACAGAAACTTCTGGTGAAAATGATGCCGATGCTTGTCTCAACTATGACCAAAGGTAACACCATCAATATGTTAAGTCACTTCAAACACAATCACATTGGATGTGAAGAGTGCATAGATCATTCATCAGTCGTAATCGGGGTCAAGGTTACAAAATGATGTGATGTTGACGTCATATGACCCAGTCCCAAAAGAGAGAAAAAAAACTACATACAGTACTTGTAGTAGTTGTCAATCATATATGAAAATTATTTGTATGAAAAGAATCATTTCGATACACACTAATCTCATCCCAGGTGACCTGATTGTGTCACCACTTTTGCGTATTAGTTTTTATGTATTCCATTCCCCCTGTCAGATCTGTCTGGACTGGGATATCTTTTCATTGAAGATGGATGAGATTACATCCACTTTATTCATCTACTGGGCTCACTATCTGATACCTCTCCCTTTCGAAGGAAAAATAATGGAGGGTTGAACGAGGCGAGACCACAGACATTAATAACAACATTACCGTATAAATTAAAATATGATCAACAAGGAGCCAATATGTATAAAACATGAACAAATGTTTTCAAAACTATGTTGCATTATGTAGAGAATATATATTATATGTAACCTGTGTATGTATGTGACCACTGGTGCTTGTAATCAATGCAGGGGGAACGTAATAGGTCTGCAGCATGTTGTATAGCTGGCTCACATTACCAAAGCAATAAGCCTACACTGCCAGGACGTCTTCACGTACACCTAACGACAAATCAATGGCATTACAGACAAGGCCTGTATAATTGGTTCTGGGCTTAAGTCCATTCGAATGGTGGAAATCACATGTTCTTTTGTTCTATAGACAAATGACAGCCCTTTCAACTCCCCACAATAATCCTTCAATTCTGCCCCAGAACAAAACAACCAGTGTGGTATTACTATTGATACACTCATTTTCTTGTAGTTAATTATCAGTCAGAATTGAGCTGAAATTATTATTCAAAATTTCTTTTGTTATTATTTTATTAAGTGTTAACCTGCCATTTCCAAAACTGGCATTAGTATCTCACCTTTCCCGCTTTAGCCACAGCATCCACCTCTACCTCCCGAGCTCCACGGATGAATTTGGTGATGACAACTGGATGCTCCTGGAGGAAAGACATACAGGGAGATTATTCTGTCATTTAAATAACAAGATTCTTGTGTGATTACAGTGTTTTTAGTTTTTTGTTTCTTTTTTGTATTGGCTCTACCCAGCCAATACCCATCTACACAAATGATGGCCAGTTCTACAATCAGCAGTGGCACAGAAACATAATTATTAATTCTGCAGAGGACATACCAAGTCTGGTATTAGTCACAAACCAGTAAAGACATATGTGGAGCTATTAAGATGACCCTTTGTTAATCTTCCCACCATCCAACCAATGCATTGATCCAGAGGATCAACACATGGACACAGGTAAACAACAGTCAACAGTCTCTCTTTTGTAACAATTCAACCATGATGATTGTTACTTAAATAGGAAAAACAACCACAAAAGGATGATGTGGTACTGTGAAAATAAATTAAATCAATAGATTTTTATTGTATGGAATAGCTGAAATGTAACATATAGGTCTCAAGAAATCAGCATCCTTCACACAAAATCACAGAGATTACAGATATAGAGAATGTCTTCATTACAGCTATTGCAGAAAAAGGACTGCCGTGTAATCCACATTTATTTAGTATTAGCTTGGGGAACATTTATTATTTGGTTTACCGCTTGTATTATGCCTAAATTACAGCTTTGAAGGATGTATTATGATGTGAAGCTTGATGTGAAGGATGTTTTTTTTTTTTTCTTTATTGGCACCATTGGTTTTATATATTGTGTTATTGAATCTTTCACTTCACATTAGAAGACAGATGTATAATTAAAGTAAATAGCTTTAACAGCTGCACATTTAAGCATTTTATACACCTGTATACCCAGTCTATCTTTTTTAAGCTGGGTTAGGCTTTGATATGTTTATTCTACTTTTGATCAAACGCCTTGATATATTAAGCTTGCGCATGATTGATTTCTGACGACAGCTAGCTCATGTTTTGGTAAATCTATTGATTTTTGTTCAACCTTGAACAGACTATTGCCATTATTCATTTTCTTTATTCATCAGTGTACCTGGTTGGTTTGATTCTTGAATGGATCATTATGATGGTTAATTTCTCTCATCACCTGTAAACATACAGCTACAGTAACCAAGTTTGTTGCCTAAATATTTTCCAACTTGAGACTACAAGAAAAAAAAGCAAAAAGAGAGATGGCTGCAGATCATGCCTGGGAAAGCTTCTCAAGGGAAGTGCCTGTTGATGTTTATGGGTCACACACTTCAAACAGCCAGTCATTACTGCAAAGGATGAAACTAAATACTGTATATATTAACTTTTTCAAGTCTATGGTAATTTGTCGACTTTCTTTTGATCCTCCGTGTTTCCTACACTGCTCATCTGCTCAACCTAAAACTGATAGTCAGTCATTTAACCCAGTGGTCACTGATTCCTTTTAAATCATATCTGCTGGATGAAGCAAATAAAGACAAATGTATACATGCTTGTCCATCTTCCTGTCACTGTTTGTATATGTTTTAAGAATTAGGGGAATATTTCCTCATTAGTTGTTTTAAACCTGTTAAATCACCATTAACAAGCTTGCCTTGGTGCTCTGAGGATCTGGTGTGCATGTTTGTGTGTGTGTGTGTGGTTCTAGCCCCAGGTAGAGGCCCTTGGAGGGTCCAGCTGCCCCCGAGCCACATGGGTGCTCAGCAAGGTAGAGATGGGCACACAATACTAGCCAACAGACATGCCAGCTGGTAGCAGTAGTTAATTGAAAGCAGAGGGAGAAGGAAAGATGAAAAACAGAGGCTGAGAGTGTGTGTATGTGTGTGATAAAGACAACAAGATCCTGTTGATGTCCAAACATGCTAATTTGATATATTTCAAGAGAGGATGGAGAATGAAAGGCCGAGGTGAAACTTTTGGAGGGAGCTCTTGGCAATATGTCTCTCATACATGTAGACATGTTAACAGTGATCTCACCTGGGACACCTGAGCAGCCTCCTCCAAGAACCGTTTCATCTCCTCTTCTCCGTACACAACGTTCATTGCTGAGCCACTGGTGAGATGCAAGTGAGAGAGAGAGAGGGGGTAAGAGTGAGCAAGAGAAAACAGAAGGCCACGGGAGAGGAAGAGCAGCAAGCAAAGGGGAGAACATACAAGCTTCTAATGATTGTTCAAAACACTCATTATCTCTCCGTTGCATCACTATTACCATCGGGAACAAGGTCTGGAAACAGTCAAAATAAGGCACAAGAGAGGAAGAGAGAGAAAGGAAGAAAAAAAAAAAACAGCTATTTAGGTCGAAAAGCACTCCGGGCTCTTCAAAACGAGTTCAGAACTTCATCATTAAAAAACAACAGATTTAGGCTAGTTTTGTTGTGGTTGTTGTTTTTGATTTTAGACTGGTAGCCAGACTATTCTCCTGTTTGAAAAGGACTGGTTGAGAGAAACAGGACACATCAAGGCCACAGGCTTGAGTCAGAGCTTTCTTCCTTCATTGTCTGTAGCTCAGAGGCAGACATATGTCCAACCCTCAAACCAATACTGACCCTTCATTTGAGCACCAACTATAAAAGGTCCATATGCATTTACATCAAGGCATAGCCTTGACTTGGATGCCATCTAATTCCTGCATCACTGTCCTCTAAATTTTCAAATGAATCCTTTGGTCATTTGGAATAACTATGAACAGATGATATTCTGTGCCAGTCTGTCCTTGACTCTTTTATAAGAATAAAATAATAATGCAAAACAGTGTTTTCCTGTCTATCAGTCTAGCTTTGGCTGTTACAGCAGTAAAGGCAGGTACTATTAGTGTTGACGGTTGAAGTAGACGAAACAGTAGTTCTTAGCTTGTCTATTTTTCTTTGCCTATAAATGGTCTAATTAATATTTTTATACCAGTGGATGTTGAAAACTTGATTGAGGAGATGCAGTGACATTGCTGTCTTTGACTGAACACCTGTTCTATCTATAAAGGCATGTATATATATATATTAAGGGTGCACGAAGTGTTGTTCGAACATCGTTATCGCGATATGCGCATGTGTGATAGTCAGATCGCAGGACGTGCGATGTTTTCTCATTTTTTGAACATGTCAACTTTTTTTTGCTTAAGAAAAGCATCTCTGAGCCGGCTCGTGGCTCTGCTCTGTTCTCACTCTCTATCTCTCTCTTTCACTGAGCAGTCAGCCTCTCCCCCCTATGCACATGCTGTCCCTCACACCAAACCACAGAAGAGCGATAAACAAGCAGTGATGGGAATACCGCCGTTGGTGCTGCTTTCAGTCATCAAAAAGTCATCAGAAAAGTTACAGTTTCCCATAAAACACGCCGTTACTTGACTTCAGAAGTCCCGTCACAAAATAATACACCCGTATATGTGTATGTTATACAGCTACATATTTTTTCCATCAACTGGTCGGAAAAAAGCCGTTTATGTAGAACTGGGGGGGGTTGTTTTATTTTTTAACATCGAAATATACATCGCAAAAATAAAAAAAACAAAAAAAATCGTGATGTTAGTTTTTTTCCCAATATCATGCAGCCCTAA
>OMNW01014264.1:55030-66854 GCA_900303245.1 Selene dorsalis
GTGTTTGCATTTCACCGTTAGATAAATATGAAGCATGAATCTGACAAGGAAGAGAGTCTTTGGTGTGTAAATTTGCGAGTTTGTGCATATGCACCGAGGCTGGGAAGAACATTCAAAAACCATTACCAAGTATGTCAAAGGGGAAGAGTGAAAACCCTTTGGGGAGGGGAAAGATTAGACAAATTTCCCCCTGCACCGGTGTAGAAGAGAACATCCTCATCTAAAAAAGTATTCTGCATGTGCAGTGTGCACACTAGAATAGGAAATTGTGAATAATAATAAACTATATATTATTAATGGTATATTAATGGCTACTGCTGGATACCCCCTCACTGAATTTAATTACTTTGATATTTGGTAGTTTTAAAATGTGACCTAGTGGCTGACGCTCAGGGTGACCCACAGAGCTTGACAATACAGATAGATTCACTTAAAAGAAAAGAAATATCACAGTTTGCATGTAAAGTCCAAAACTTCATTATACATAGGTTTCTCCTCAGTGACACCAGAGCCCTGCTAAATACAGGGTCACACCACGACACCTACTGGATACAAGTGTCAGTGCATGACTGAAGGAGCACTTTACTGAGTTCAGTTTACTAATCATCAGAACTTAAACTGCATTTTACCATGTTAGCAATAAGTCTGTGAATAGGCAATGTAGACAAAGGCCATGGATATTATCCCTTCTCATGCCTCAGCTGCCAAAGGCTGCAGTTTTCTTTCCTGTGTTTGTCAATTATTTGACACAAGCTATAATTAAATAAATTATTGCTGTTGAAGTGTGTATAACCGAGTACATAATCACATATCAAACAGTACATAATAAGTGCTTGTTATTAAAAGTTTTAATTAAGTTTTTAAAGTCTAAAGTTGAATTAGCCACTAGATTCATGATTAAAAGACTGCTGATATGATAATGTGATAATGTTATTTACTGTATGTTGGGTGACATGTTAAGACTTACCTAAGAACGTAGGAGGGGCGGAGTAGACAGGGGTAGCCCACCTGGTTGGCGAACGCAAAGGCATCTTCCTGTGAGAGGCAGGCAAGTACAACAAATGTCAAACAGTCAAAGTAGATCATGTTATAGTGGTGACACTAGCAAACACCGAGTATGAAACACTTAGGAACCCTC
Source organism: Selene dorsalis (assembly GCA_900303245.1). Taxonomy (NCBI): domain Eukaryota; kingdom Metazoa; phylum Chordata; class Actinopteri; order Carangiformes; family Carangidae; genus Selene; species Selene dorsalis. The sequence continues at coordinate 56,169 of OMNW01014264.1, forward strand.
TGCAATGTGCTATGGCCCAGCAGTATAGTTTTCTGGGTAACAGACACAGCTTCAGTCGTACACATCCACCTGCACCTTCACAAATTGTTGGGATTGTATCATTAAGTGAAAAAAAATGCACAGTCACTGGACTCTGTGGAGAGTTTTGATCTAGACCTGATAGTTTGTAAGTTATTGGCCAAAACATCAAAAAGCAAGTAATATAGATCAGATATCTGCTGTCTCTGAGGTATGAATCATTTTCAGGGCTCACAGAGAACACATAGTATTCCAACAGACAACACAAACACACTGAAAACTAACCTATAAAGAAAAGGTGTTTAAAAATGGTTTCAAACAAGAACGCTGGACTTTTCTTTTGTATTTGAATCTTTATGTAACTTCAGTAATGCTAAAAGGTTTTGATTGCAGCCACTTCAGAGAGAAAACAAAGTATCGATATCATATTAAGGGGGTGTGTTTGTGCTTGTCCTTCCAGTAACAACCCTCTCATACAATAACCTTCATTTTAAATGTTCTCAATTCAAACATCTGCATTTGAAAAGGCTCCAGAGAATGACAGGTGAAAACCATATCAGCCAAATCACACGAGTAAAAGGGAGAATATAAGTGCACCAACAGCCAGTAAGCGGAGCCTCAGTTCATCTCCCTTTTGATTTTGTTTTCTTCCATTCATAATAAAAGAGCCGAAGTTGTGGAAGGAGTCTAGCGGTGAGAGAAATGCTGTATGTCTTTCCTCTTCCTCATCATCATTATCATCATCTCTCTTTCTCTCCTTCTCAGGCTCTCTACAGGACGAGGCTTTTTTTCTCTCTGTCATTACCCACTGCTCACTCACTAGGTGGAGTACCATTTACAAACACTAAATAGCTTCCCAGAGACACAAAACGCATCTCGTCACGGCTCTTCAAAGTTATTCTGGCCCAATAAAAACGTACCGTTTCTTCATACACGGCAGGGAAATAGAAGATGGAGTTGGACTCTGGAGAGACACAGAACTTGATCTTTGTGCATGCCAGCTAATCACTCTGCAGCGGTAATTTATGAGCAACAGTAATGGAGAAGATGCATTTCAGCTTTTACTGCAGACACTTTTCACTGCTTCACATGTTCCACAGTGGGATTCGCTGGTGCTTTGTTCTGCTGTAGCCAGCAGCGGGCTGAAAGGGCTACACAAAGGACCTATACTGTAACTAGGGGATGCATTGCCTCTGTGAGGAACAAAGTTCTCAAAGCAACGAGTAAGGTTTCTCAGTAGGGAAAGGTGTCACACCGGTGCAACTGAGTTTATCTTGCTGGACAGGTAGAAGATTATCTTACATGACACCTCGAGGACACAAAAGCTCCTCGGTGCTCAAATCCTGCTCCACAACAGTCATAAAATATCATGCTGCAATTCATCTTTAACACACCCACTACCTATTATTTATATGTTTCCTCTCACCAGAGAACTTAGTGCCCTCCACGGAGCTTGGGCGACCCCGAGATCATCTAAGACACTGGAGAAGATGGAGCGCTCCTCCGCCCGGTCAATCTGCAGGGGGCTCGTCCCAAGAATCTTTATCCCGTTCAGGTGCAATGGGACGGCCAGATTGTTGGGGATCTGGCCTCCAACTGACACAATGCTGCCAGAGCAACCCTAGAGGGGAGAGGAGAGGAGTTTACAAGATACAATAAAAGAAAGAGAAGGACAACGAGAGAAGGGGAGATACTCTGATGAGTTGTTGATGTCCTGCCACAGGCCCATTAGCCAAGATTTACACTCAGAAACCTGAGGCCACACATTTATTCTGGCCACTGATCACACATTGAAAATATGACACAAACAGAAACAGTTCATCTCCATAGTGTTGCAGGTTTAGTTATAACCAAGGATGGGGTTTTTACAGTGGATTGAGAAAGTTTTCAGACCTAACATTTTATTATGTTGCAGCTTTATGCTGTTGCTATGCTAATTGCTATGCTAATTCATTTTACCCTCATCAATCTCCATCAATCTCTACTCTGAATAATTATGCCAATGTGAAATTTCTGTTTTTCACGTTGCTGTTTGTGCTTTGCCATTATAGTGTACCAAGTCTAGATTGATGAGGGAAAAAATGATTTTAAATGACTTTAGCATAAGTCTGCAACAAAACGAAATACAAAGAAAGTGAAGGAGTCTGAATACTTTCTGAACGCATGCGGTGTGTGTCCGTGCATGTGTGTATGTATGTGTATGCGTGAGTGCAGGCATGCAAGTGTGTGAACCTGAACAAGTGTGTATGCACAGAATGCAAACCCCTCTCCTGTCTGGCTGTTTCCATGGCAATGCCAAGTTGTATCACTTCATTATTCATGGACCTGCTCTCCTGTTCCTGTCCAGGGTTTATCTCCATGCTCTAATGCCGTATTTATCACACACACATACAAAGAAAGAAGGGACTGTACTGTAGCTCTGAGAGAAGGATTGATGGTAATGCTATCTCCCTGAGCAAACAAACACTTAATCACACTCTGATCCCATCGCAACTTTAACTGGATTACAATTCCTCTGCATTGGAAAGTCAATGGACATTAGCGTATAAAGACACAATACAACATAAATACAAAGATGCCAAGGAATATAATGCGCAGAAAAAATATCAGAATAGATAGCAGGTTTTTACCTTGGCTCCCCAACACACAACAGAGCAGCACTTGATATTAAGGTCAAAATCATATTATACAGGGGTGCTCTGTGGTCGAGTGGTTAGGGAGCACGTCCCAGGTGGCATATGCATATGACTCCCGACCGAGACGATCCTTTGCGCATGTAATTTCCCCCGTCTCTCTCCCTGCGTTTATGTTTCACTACAGTGTCTTACCAAAATAAAGGCAAAAAAATTATATTATACGGCATAAGCAATTAAGTCTGGTTACATATGAAATCATGTTATTTAAAAAAAAAGTTCAGCATTTGGAAACACTGTAATATGTATCATCATGATGCTACATTAGGAGGCTTGGTCTACTTTCTTGGGCACTTGCTGCCAAATAATAATTTTTTTTTTTTTTTAGAAAAGTCTACATAAGATATTTCTACAGTTTAAATACCAATCCTCAGCATTTAGTCATAAGCAATATAAAATGACTGTCTAAAAATATATTTACCCAAAAAAGTATTTAACAAGCACAACTACATGAACTATGAGTTTTATAGAGAGATTGAAAATCCCAGAAAAAAATCCTCACACCTGTAACTACAGAAACCTAAGTTTTAAATATTAGATGAGTCTTCAGTGCTGCATAATATATGCCCCAATTAGGGCCGATTCAGAGTTTTCCCAGTCTTTCTTTGACAGGAAGAAAGGTTTTGTTTGGCTGCTTTTAATGGCCAAGACCATCCTGGAGGATAAGGCAGAAAAAAAGCTGGGCACTTCACTGTTTTATGAGTTTATATATTGAGTTCATATGTACATATATATAATATGTTTATAAAGAGTTCATCTTGAGCTGTAAAGTCAAGCCAAAACATATCCAAAGGTTAGGCTGCAGAAATGATTATGTCATTATGTGGATGAATGTGAGCCAGTTTCAGAACATTAAATCTATATTAGCTTTTTGTTTATAATTCACTGTTTGTGTATTTCCTCCCTTTGACCTGGTTGATGTGATGCATTTCTCTCATTATTTATAATTTGTGGTACTGAACAATATTATTATGCTCCAAATTGATTGCCATTTAATTTTCACATTTCAGATTCTACTCAATACACATGCATATATAAGTTTTTATTGATATATATATGACCAGACCAAAGTGTTTTGACTCCCAATGCATAAGATAGGGCCAAGGATACAGTCAGTGGCTGAAGAAAACTTTTGTAGTGTTAGAGCTGAAGAATGTATGTTATCCTCCACAACAAAAAGGAAAAGGTAACTCTGAATTTGTGCACTTTGTCTGAATTTGTCAAATGAAAAACACTGTGTGCCGGTGTGTCCTTACCTCTTGTTGTGTGATGTCGAGGATGCGTTCCAGGGTCAGCTCTTCAAAATAGAGGCGGTCACACTCATCAAAGTCAGTGCTGACTGTCTCAGGGTTGTGGTTCACCACCACCGTCTTCTTGCCCATCTGTCTCAAGGCTCTGATGCTGGACACTGCACACCAGTCAAACTCAACACTGCTCCCTGCCGGATGAAACCACTGATTAATTTGAGCACCGTGATAATCACAAAGTCAGCATAAGAACTATACAACAGTTGTAACTTACAGAGAAACAATGCGAATGTCTTATTAATGAACTAATACATTTTTAACTGTTAACTTACCGTATTTGGAATTACGTGTTTAAACCATATTTCCTATGACAAACCTTGTCTGGTCCTGGACATTATTACTGGGATAGAGCTGAGACAACTTTCAATAAGTCTTTCCAAAGTGCTAGATACAGTTTAAACTTTACAGCTGGCTGTTTATGTGGTACGAACTCTAGCTAATTATTGGCAAAAAAAATCTTATATTGCCAGTCTTTGCGGTGATGACTGTTTTTTTTTTTTTTTTAACAAAAACTCTAATTCTTTAACCTAATAATTTATTATGTATAAACTCTTGTTATAAATAAATATAACATGCCACTGGAATATAAACAGGCCCACATACTACAACTGCAAAATGTAGCAGCATGTTCAAGAAACCTACTTAAAAAAATAATGTGTTATTCAAGATGTTATCATTTCAACATCAAAGAAATCTTATAAAATCAAATTGTTGGACTCACCAATGTGGTAAGGCCCACAACCAAGAACCATAATTCCCTGGTCTTTAAAGTCCAGATCATGCTCCTGATGAAAAGGTTAGATAAACCAAAACATTGTACAAAACAAACTCACGTAGCAGCCAGTCTTTCCTCAGATATAATTCATTCGACTTTCTGTATTTTGTTTCTTCAAAAAAAAAAAATTGTGAGTGGCAGAAGTACCATTGTATGTTGTCTGAGAGTAAGCACAGTATTATAATGCTGTCACAGAATAAAAATAAAAGTTGTAAAAAAAAAAAAAGAAGCCAGTCTTTCCCTCCCTCACTTACAAATCTGATATTTTTTTTATCGTGGCAAATATTTTTTAGACTAATTGTATTTTCAGTGATTGGTTTGGTATATATACACATCATAATGGCTCTATAACATGTAGCATATATTATGCAATACATACCTGACCATGATAGGTACAGTACAGGTAGTTGGTCATAGCTGGGTACTCTGCTGCCAAGGTATCAATCTAAAAAGAGGGAACACAGAAAAGAAAGGGTTGAAATGGCTGATTCATTCACATGCAGAAGGAGTTAGATGATCTGCCACAGTAACAGTAATGAAAAGGTTTAAATATCCCTTGTTACATTTATCTCAATTATCAGAAGTGTAAACTCCATCACAGAAAAGTGGCAGTTGTTCCAGTTTAGACCTAGGAGTTGTTTTTACATGGTTTGTGCATTAATATTTTAACAGAAGCAATTTTACATAATGAGTATAATAACTTTTACTTTTGCTAAACATTGACACTAATGCTTCTATACATTAATTTGAATAAATGCTTAAATGCAAAACTATTACTTGCAATGGATATTATTCCAATGTGGCCATTTCTACTTCTGATGATTCGTGGATAAAAAATAATAGATACAATGGATGTGACTGTTATCTTTTAGATAAAACCTGAAAGTTTATCTTATGTTGCAAGCTCTAAAAAAGCAGCCAGTGATCCTCACCTGTTTGACCCAGGGTCGGATATCGTGAGTGAGCCTCAGCTCTCTGGCTGCTCTCTCACTGGAGCCGAGAATCTGACCAACCTGTCGGTCAGAGAAGCCGTCCTGTTTGGCCTTCAGCAGCAGCCACTTGGGGACTGTGCCACTGTAGGAAAAGACAGGAAGTACACATTACAAAGTTTTTTTTTCCCACAGTTTACAATAGTTTTGGGGGTTTTTGTTTTTTTTAACTCACTTCATTAAAAGTCAATGTAGCTGAATCTTTACCAAGATTCAGCAATGTGTACTTTGGTGGAGTTTGGCTTTTAAGGATTTCTGTCTTTGACTAATTTGGGCATCAGGATCACTGCCAAAAACATTCTACATCATTTGCAATGGAGCAACAGAGCTCTTGCTGTTTTGTAACCAAATCCCCCTTTATACCAGAAGAAAAGTGCAGGATTTACTGTTATATTCATTCTGTTACCACAAGTCAATCTGTCTGTCTCTTCAGCTTAACGGTTTAGTGGCACAACATGTCTGGCATGAATCAGGCATGCTGTGTGAGGAAAAAGAAGTGTCCCCAAGTCGACAAAAAGAAACAGGAGTGAGTTTATTTTTGAATGTGTGTGTTTTTTTCCTGTCTGTGGTACTTTCAAGTCCACTGAACTAAGAGGGTCAATCCAGCAAGTGGGTCATGACTGACTTGCCTACCAAGCGGTGTGGACAGTAGGGAACAGCCAACCTCAGAGCGATCAATAACACATCGACAAACAAGGCACCAAGGTTCCAGAGCACCAGGTTGGCAAGTGCAACCATTTAAAACCCATTTTAAATCAATAAAACTTTAATGTGAGCTGTGAGGTTAAACAGAAAATACAGTTCAGCAATTCTGAACTGGAGCAACAGGAACTATTTATAAACTTAAAGCAATTTTGCACCTGTACTTTCATGCACTTTATTTATTGCGCACGTATCAGTGTGTAGACAATCTGAGACAGTGAGAAAGATGATAATGAGGAGGGGAAGGTCAAAGAAACATGACCTTAAACCAATGTACATGAGGTAAATAGTGCATTTAAATTGAACACATGTCCTGGACAATATTGCAGAGAATGAAGAAACCAAGACAAATCAGGATGGTCCTCACATTAACACCAGAACCGCCAAGACGGTCTGACAGACTGTTTGGGTTTTTCTTATGGAAATAACTTTGCTTACATAAAAACTACAGGTCTGTCAGTTTGTGGCTTTTCATAAATATATGTGTGTAATGGTTTCTGAAGCTTACAGCCACAGTGGTCATATGAACCGCTGCATATTAATGGCAGTTATAGACTGTGGTCGGCTGTGGTCACAACAATTATTACAATGTTTCCATTTTGTGGTTTTCACACGTCTTTTTTCTCACTTGATGTAGTTTTCATATAACATTTATTTTTATATGCGGATCGGGAGCAAGCAAGCACGCACTGGAAAGAAGATACCGGGCGTGTAGGGGACAGTGGGGTAAGATGAGCCACTTTTCATATTCAGGATCACTACATCAAGACAGTTATAGTTTTGTTTGCGAAGTAATATATCTTCAGATATTTCAGGATGTTGTGCATCCCTACAAACAGACAGAATGAGTGTAAACAGAACTGTGTTGATAATATAGCATGTCCAAAAAAAAAAATGGCACAACTTACCCTGTGTATGGGGTAAGTTGAGCATAGGAGCGGGGTAAGTTGAGCCACCCCCCTCCTTCCCTTCCATCCATCTCCCACCTCCCCCTTTACTCAATATTCCACCTCTCCAGGTTGCAGAGGAATACAAACAGCTGGGATCTTTTCGCTGAGCCACCGACTCAGTGAGGTTTGGGAGGTTTTGCAATTACATTTTATTTTGGGAAGAATCCCTCGTCTTTCCCTTTGAAAGTAAAGCTTGGCTTACCATGAACAGCTTTACCTCTTCTCAGGAACTCACTTACTGTAATCATAAACTTCCAGAAACTTGATTTAATCATTAGGACATTTAAAGACAAAACACACTTATTAAGTGTATAGGGCAGATGGCTCACCTTACCCCAGAACTACCATACTGATTTAATTAGTCCCCAGAGCTAAAATGGTGCACTTTCATGCTAGGTTTACTACCTCATGTTGTAGCTCATAGATACCACAATTCATATATAAAACAAATTTATAATGATCTCTTTCGGTGTAAACACAATTCTCAGGAAACTTATGATCGACTGAATTCACTTTCCAGAGAAAAAAAAATGTTTTTTTGGACATAAATATCAAACCACTTTACCAATGTGGTTCTTAACTTCACGGACGGCATGACATGATGCTTTCCCCCTAAATATTTGGTCACATGCTCAATTTTTCTTATGGTTTCCTAGCAACAAGGGGTGGCTCAACTTGCCCCTATGCTCAACTTACCCCACTCTCCCCCATGAGGAAAAACTGAAATGTGGCATTTAGAAATGAAGAGAAGAAAATCACAGAATATAAGATCCAGGAGACTTGTCTCTGAACCAAGTCCAGGAGACTCGTCTCCTCAGGACGTGAACGAGGGAGGATCGGATGGTGGCTCAGGTAGCGATGAGGAAACTGGATAAGAATGATGGCGGTTCTAGTGTTAAAGGGTCAATTTGTAAATTCTTTCTGCCACCTTTTGTGTTTATAAGAGGTTATAATACCTCATGTGTGCATCACTATGTCTTCAGGACAGACTGGAGGCTGCAGAAAGTCACTATTGGGCATGGGCTAGCCTATTAGCAGGCTAATTTCAAAATACTTCTACTAGGCTGGCAAGTAAACAGCTATTACATCTAACTGTCACTATTGAGCCATAGCAAAACTTACAAATGGCTCCTAAAGTTAAATGGCTACCTTCTGCCATGAGAGGTAATTTACTTTTTTTTTTTTTTAAAACCTCTAAAATTGTATGGTTTATTCTATTTCCCAAGCTAAACAACAACACATCCACAAGGTAACTGGAGTTATAACAATAAGGGCAGGGCATTTGAAATGCAGGTGCACTGTGTTTGGTCATGAAATAGTTTCAATGCATTAGCTACGGGCATATGAACCAAAGTGATTGGTTTCCTATTTCCTATAAGACATATTGAGAAAGATACAGAGTGTAGATATGACAGCTCTGGAGTTGCTGAAGGCTCTTTTGACTGGGTTTGGCCTACTCTCCTTTTGATTTCTGTTCAAGTCAAAGTAAACACATGAATGCTTGGTGATGAAATTGATATTGATCTTCTCATCTAAGTCCCACTAAGAAAGCAACAAGCATAATGTTGTAGGTAGAGACAACAGGAAGGAATCCTTATTTCTGGTAAACCACAACTTTCTCTCCCTCCCTCCCTTTCTGAATTATTTATGACCTTGTAGCGTAACAATATTGGAAATGTCAAATGTGTTTTAACTCCCACTGCACATGGCTGGGCTGAGAAATAACAAACCCCAGGACCGACGAAAAAAAGAGTAGCAAGATTTCTGAAAATCAAAGGAAGGAATGAAATTTGATCTGAGAGCTTGGTTGTCTTTTGAAGGATTGTCCTGTCTGGAAAAGCAGTTTGAGAGCAAGAGGGAAATCCTGCATGCTGTTTATGAACACATATGTTTTTGTGTATGTGTATGTATATGTATGCGCTTGATACATATACATCTAGTTAGAAAAATAAGCACAAAGAAACACTACCTGAATTGACAAATGGTGAGAACCAATTTCTGTGATTTCACACTTTTCATTTTGTTAATTTGTCACTTAATTAAATTTGAACCTTATTACAATGGCACTTTTGGTGTGCTGTATAATTCCAGTCCTCTTTATTGTAATTCAGGTCATGCATGGGGCTCATATTCCTAACTAGAAAATTTCCTCGCAGTAATTCAGAGAGTGCCACGGGGGCCGCTGTTGGGGGTGCCATCTCTATCAACATGGGCCTCAAACCCACAACCTTAAGGTCAAGACAGAGCTAATCAGACAGACACATGATCATCTTTCTCTGAGCACTGACACTGAGGAGCTGTCACCTGTGTTTGTGTGTGTATGTGTGTGTGTGTGTGTGTGTGTTTGTACTCCTATCATTGTGAGGACAAGTTGAATTTTAAACCTTTGGAGTGAGGACCATTTTGTAAAGTGAGGAGCCACCTCACACGGCCACATTTAGGCCGGTCCTCACCATATTTTCATTGTAATGGCTTCTAGAGGCTGTTTTTATGCATTTCTCCAAGTTTCAGAGCGGTCGTCAGAAAGATGCCAATATGGGAAAAATGTGCGGAAAAACGTATTCTGTGTGTATTTCTTGGATACACACACTTTTTGCTCTCTGCTGCCCCCTACTGTCAGTACAGTACTAACTACAGTACTAACCATATAAAGGCCTGTTCAGTCCTGGTACACTATATGTCTGAGACAATCTTATCACAAGTGAACGGCTTTAAGCAGGTGTTCTTCTATTTTCCTTAAACTTTACATGACCAACACACTCATTAAACATGCCGTTGACTCTAAGCCATCTATCTACTGTCTTTATAATTTGCTCTCCTCATCTGCCCTCTCTGTCAGATAAGGCTCATATGTAAGATGCATGTTAAAAGAAAGCACAGCTCCACTATCAGCAGCTACAGGGCAGGGATCATGTGTACAGCACATTATCTCAACGTGTGTGATGTCCTCAGGACCACCAGAGTGAGAGTCAACTTCACCAGTGTATCCAGTCAGCTGTAGTAACTTTGGACGGCCAGGAGACCATTTGTCCTGACATTCATGAGAATTATCAGTGTCCAGCCTGCTGTTCCTATGCCAGCATGCTAGGCTTGCAGGTCTGAGCTTCTTACTCCCTGTGGTAGAAACTTTGTTGCATCACAATAACACGTATTGTAAACTGGAATCATTATTGTATATCTCACCAAACTAAGATCAAGTCAGTCAGGGTTCAGGGCCTAAGAGGCGGGAGGGAATTGGGCCCGGATCTGGTC
>OMNW01014267.1:0-26840 GCA_900303245.1 Selene dorsalis
TCAGAACAGGGACCAGGAACTGATATGTTCCGACACTTCCGACGACATCTGCTGTATTTGACTTTACATGGCTTTGAACTCTGGCTAATTTCCTTTCAAAGACTTGAAAAGTGACATAAGTCAAATAGTCTAGCTACACACTAATCCAAAATGGCGCCCATGAAAAAGCCCTCACTTCACTAGTCGTGTGTTTTAATCCTGACTGTTTCACTTTGTTTCTTAAAGAATCTGAGGTGGGACATTGAATCATCCTCACTCCATCTCCACAATTACCTGGAGCTCACTATGATGCCCATACAGGAGTGTGTGTGTGTGTGTGTGTGTGTAGATTTGCATGCACATCTGTGTGCATATGATAAATGTGTTTGTGTGTGCATGCACATGCATTTCCCTGAGTGAGTCTTATCACAAATGCCGTTGTGCATGTGTGTGTGCAGGAGTGTGTGACTGCCTGTGTGCAATGGCAGAGAAAGAGAGAGAGAGAAATGGAGAAAGAGAGAGAGAGAGAGAGAGAGAGACCATCATGCTGTTAATGACAGAGCCAGATGCAGGGAAGAGAGGAGGAGTGTAAAAAAGCTCTCCACACTCCCCATCTGGAAGGCATCGCCCCTAAATGAAGTTGTACAAAACCATCCCATTGATAATAAAGCTAATTTTTATGGCTCTGACAAGTATGTAATTATGTTCAGCGGTGCTTTTCAGATTTTATCACAGTCAATAAACCACACTGGCAATTTCCCGTCCCCCATTTGACATATTTACACGGATCCATCTGATTGGAGGAATTAGTTAGCTGTGAGAGCTCTGATGGATATACACTAGTGATCTGTGACTTCTGCTTGGCTCATCTGTTAGCCAACTAGACCCGCTGCTCATCTGTTCAATCTGTCTTTTCTTTTCTCAGTTTCTGCCTTTCTCCTTCTTCACACATTTCTCCTCATCCATTAGCTCAATATTTCTTCCTCTTTGTCCCTATTTGAGCTCTAAGATTTTGCTCAAAAGCCCCTCGGCAGTTGTTTTGAGTTAAGAAAAAAAATCTGTCATTCCTTCCTCCGCCAGACTTTTCCTCTGAAAGCTTTTATACATCTTCCTCAATAACCCTTCACTTATTACCACACAACATGATATTTGAGGTTGCAGTTTCACTGTTCAGTTGTATTTGTTTTTGATTAATGTTGAAGCAGCTTTAAAATTTAAAAAAAAGTATTAGAAACAGATTAATTACACTGAGCTATGTTTAGCTGAGGCAGACAGAAGAAAAACAACGGAAACAAGGCAAATGTCAGGAATTGTGTAGCTTTGTGAATGAAACTAGTTTTTGCCAGCATTTTATTTTATTATAAAAGACATCACTTGAATTTGCATTGTGTCAAACTGAGCATGTTCCAAGTGCACATCAACATGTAGGTTAATAAAGAACACATTAAATATATGTTAAAAATATAAACATGTTGTAATTCAGTTTAATTGAGTTCATTAAGCTGAAATGGATTTAATACCCTTCGATATTAAAGTTTTATGTCTTTTTACAGTTTGAACAGTAAGAAATAGCCTTTTTTTTCATGGTTGTCTTGATCTCATGCAGAGTTAAAAAAAAACTTTACCTTGTGACTTTTTGAATACTGTAAATATCCCTCATCATGTGACAGAAAAGCAAATGTGAATGTCGTTGTAATGAAAGATAGTTTGGGGTTTTACAACTTGTAAGATATGTGCACACCAGTGTGAGTGCCTCTGACTTCACAGAGGTTGGTTATGCTCTCTTGCTAACAAATTCATTACAACTCCTGTCTTATTTTTATCATGTAGAAAACATTTCCGTTTGTTATGTCTCACTTTTAGCCAGTGATGACGACTTCTCACTGGTTAAAATGACAAATGAGTGATTCAGAGAAACAGCAAAGTGAAAGTTGTCTGTCAGCTCTGTTTATCTGCACTTGTCAAAGATCATTTGTGTGAAAAGTTCCAACAAATTCAACAGTGATACTGTATGTCTACTGTCCAGCAGATTCTCCTCCTTTTTCATATCATATAAATACTTTGTTTTGTTGAAACATTTTATGATTGCTTTCTTGCTTTTGTTTCTTCATAAAATAAATATGATTCAGGGTGTAATGAACTAGAATTAGGCTCTTGAAAGAGGTGTGGATTAGAGTAGAGTACATTTTTGTGATGTGTGTAAATTGCTGCCTCTCCCTAATGTATTTTATGTTTTGCTCCTTTCTAGACATCAGTAACATTGTCTCCTCCTTTTCCCACTTCTCTAAATTTGTCTCTACAGGAGAGAAATCTTACCTGTGTGACCTGTGTGGTTTTGCGGGGGGCACAAGACATGCCCTCACCAAACATAGACGCCAACATACAGGTAAGCAACAACACATCCTGAACTCACATCATAAAGTATCTTAAGTATCATAAGTATCACTAAAAGCTTTATCATGGCAAATTGGACTTGCTTGAAGTTCCTGAAGGAGTTTTAACTCTTATCTGATATACTTATTCAGTTCTTGATGGCTAGTTGGGTCAAAACCACAAAAATATACAGAACAGACTGAGAGGAAAACAACAATAAATGAAAGAATGGTGTCTAATAAATTCAAGAGGATCTTTAAAAAAAAACACAGAATCTCTCTGCAACTTAAGTCCAGGAACCGTCTGAGACAGAAGCTTGTTTCCACTCGAAAGGACAAAACAGACCCAGACATAAGCAGAACAATGTACAGCATCTGCTCACACAAATGCATGGCAAAACACAGGAGAGCCAACCTTTCTCAGGCCTGGATCCAATCATCCATCTACATCCAAAGGACAAAGCACAACAATGTCAACTTTTTGGTCTGAGTGGACAGATGGTTTCACACAGGGGTAGAAGAATCTATTACTGTACCAGAAAAAAACAAAAGCAAAGAGGTGCTCTACAGCAACAACATTCATAAGCTAGTTAGGCTACACCCACAATAATATGTTTCATTATAAAAAAGAAAAAAAAAAGGCTCAGGTGACACCAACAACAACTCACATGATGCCTGGGTGGGTCAAACATAGTGGCCTTGAGGCTCTGAGAGATACCATGACCCAATGACTAGAGTCCACAGACATGTCATAAATAATACCACAAACTCACTGATGACTGACACTTGAAGATCTGCACTGCCACAATATTTTTTTTTCTACTTTTAGCAAATGTTTGCCATCTTTCACTCACAGACAGACACACATACACACACAGGCACATCAGTGTGACATGCTGCTGTCAGTGATAGGCATGTATGGCTGACTGAATCTGAGATTTTTAATTTCAGTTATCATTTCACCATGTCATTCTGTTGCTTAGGGAAATTGCATTTTTCAGATAGGCTGTCAATAAGGAGTGCTTTTTTAGAAATTGGGATAGTGAAACAAATACTGTTCTTAACCGTTGTCTGGCAGGCGCCCAAGGATCAAGAATCCTGTTATAAATATTCATCTAGGTTTTCATAATTCATTTTGTTTGCTCCTCAGTTCCCCTGCCATTTCCCCCCCTGAAACCTCCAATTTCTGTCCTCCTCTCCTGTGTTGACATGTGTCAATTCCACTGATTTAGTTGTATATTCAAATCCAGTGTCATACAGCTGCATATGAAGGGATCACCGTGACTGACAGGGTGTTGTCAGAGTTTAGTTGATACTGATTTTTAAAGGCCACGGCTAATGACATTTTTTTTTCCTAAGAAATATTTGTGCTCTTGTTTAGAATATGAAAATATCCCCTCTGTTATGCACAGAACCCAGTGGCTGGAGCTGTTGACGAAAATAAATCCTCACTCACACCATTTGAAATTAAAACTATTAAAAATACAAAACTTCCAGAAAGAGCAACTATCTCTACAGTTTTTCCAACTGTCCTAAAGACATTTAACTTCTAAGCTGATTTGATATCCATTTGTGTCAAGTTTTCAGTAACTCATACCTTGTTAACTCATAGACAAATTATTCCACTGAGTTTTGTGGTTTTGGTCTCAGATCAACAGTGAACACCAATGTTTTCAACTGACACATTAACTGCTTTAAGTCCATAGTATAATAATGGTAGTTGAAGCCCTCTGCCTGGATTTGTCTGTTCATGTTTTCATGTGTGTGATATTGCGAACACATCAGTCTCATCACCATTCTCCGTCTCCCGTCTTTTCCATCCCTCCACCCGACAGGAGAACGGCCCTTCAAATGCAAGCTCTGCAACTTCGCCTCCACCACGCAGTCCCACCTATCGAGGCACAAACGTGTTCACACAGGGGAGAAACCGTACCGCTGCCCCTGGTGCGACTACAGGTACCGGCTCATTGATCCGCCCACGGTTGGTGGCGCTGATGGCCACCACTGTGGCACTGATGATCAGGGGGTTGATAGGTGGGGGTAGAATGGGCAGTGGGGGGTATATAAAAGTGTGTGTTTGTGGGTGTCTGATGGTGGGATAGCAGGTGGCATTGAAGGGTATTCTAGAGGGATGGGGGGTGGCATTAATGGTAGAGGCTTTGTGTGTGTGTGTGTGAGTGAGAGAGAGGGGTGTGTGGGAGAGGTGGAGGGGCAGACAGGTCTAATCTCCACAGCACGGCTCCATCTCATCACTCTGCCATCATCAACAGGCCCAGCCAGATTCCCCCCAAACACACACGCACATACACAGACGCACAGACATAGACAGACACACACACACACAATATCACTGTCACTGGCAGGTCCCTGTCATTAAAACACCATCATACCACATCAGTAATTACACAGGAAATTGTCGGTGAAATTGAAAAAGTTTTGGCTGGCGTTGCACATCTCCATCTCTCTCTCTTTCTTTCCTCCCCTGGTCTCTCTCTCTCTCTCTCTCTCTCTCTGTCTTTCCCTCTTTCTCTCACCCTCTTCTTCCTCGTCAGGTTGTGGCAGAGAAGTGTGAAAGAGAATGATCTCAAACCCATCATTCCCTTTAGATGTACTCTTCATTCGTTCTTTCCCCTCTGTGACAAAGTCATTTCGGTAGCTTGCTACACCTGCTCCGCTGCAGTGAAGCGCTCCGCTCATTTCATCTGTCTTTTGTGTGCAGTCCACTTTAAAAAAGATGAAATGCTGAGAAGTAATAATTGTAGTCAAGACATTATTTTGCAATCACAGGATTGTCTCACCTTTTACCCAAAGTTGTAAGGTATCTCATGTCTCCATCCAGATCGTTTTTTTACGGTAGTAAACATACTTTTCTTTTAAGGTTTTAAGGTTTTTGTGCTCAAATAATTGTCATTTGAGTGTGTGAAGAGGCTGCAACTTTTGTTTCAGTATGTCCTCTGTGAATTCAAGTGAAATATCTCAACAACTACTAAATGGATGGCTGTGAGATTATATACAGACATTACTGGTTCCCACAGGATGAATTCTAATGACTTTGATGATCATCCAGATTTTCCCTCAGTGCCAGCCTGAGGTTGACATTTGTAGTTTCTTGGTAACTTTTGATGGCTTGCCATGAATTTGTTGTTGACATCTGTAGCTCCTTCAAAACTGAACTTTGATGATCCCCTGATGTTCATAGAGCCTCATAGAGCTAATCAAAAAAGCAAATTTAAAACAGATTTTTGGTTTACAACCACATGCTTCCACAAAACAAATTACATCCGCATCATTCTTTGCTTATGAGAAAAAGTTACACTGTTTGAATTTAAAACTAAGATGGTGAACATGGTAAACAGCATGTTAGCGCTGCCACTGGGACTATAGCAAGCTGACAATATAATTTCCCTCAAAGTACGTCTGAGCCCATGTACATCCTCAGAGCGATCCCAGCCCTGCTAGGCTGATTGTTGCTGGTTTTCCCAGAATTCTATTCTTTCTACGAGCGAAGGTATGCAGCTATAACCTTGAGAAAAGAGCCCATGACAGAAAGGCGAGACCATAGGATGAGTGCAATACCATCTTGCATACTTTTGTCTACACATCTTGTAATCACAGTTTTATAGGGTCAAAGGTTTTAACTATTGATAATGTATGGAAAAATAGTTAATTACTAGAATTTGCTGATTTTTTTTTCCTTGAGGGCAAATCTTGATCCTACACCTAACCACTACGCTGGATAACTCCAGTATCAGGAAGATACTGTACATGTAATGAGCCAAATGTTCTTGGCCCCATTGTTCCTGTGGTGATACTTAATGATCATTACAGATAGTGGCAAATGAAACAGTAAATTAGAAGCCCAATTAACATTTTGGTGGCCCCGGGGGTTCATAGAGGTCTAAAGGGGAGGGTAGAGGAGCAAGGTGGGTGGAGGAGGAGGAGGGCATTTGAGGAAAACACCCTGCTGGCTTACTAATGTGAGGAATTGAATGTGGAGGTCTCAGACAGCCGTGAGGGGCCTCGCGTACCCCCCATGTTTTTACACTATGAATGCATGTTTAAAACCCTGATGACTGAGCAACACAATATGAGCTGTGCATGTTTGACCTTTTCAGTGTCGGCTTATAAAATAAATAGATGCAGCTGTAAAGAAATATTTAGGTCTGAGACAACTGAACTGGGTTACATGACTGACAGTTCTTGGCTATATAGAACGTGTTTATGTCTGTTTAAAGTGGATACATCTGATATATGCTATTAAAATATCCATATTAAATGTTATGGATGACATCTAGGGTACCCACTTGATACGACGTTATCTCCATCAAGACTGCTCCTCAAATGCATGTAAATGAGCAGGGAGTGAATGATCTATCAAATGCCACTCATCTCCTATTCAGACAGCGATAGATAATGGAGGAGGATAATTATAGTTGGGGATGGTGGTAAAAATGTTTTAATGATATTGCACGCAGAGTCCTGGGCTGTCAATTAATGGTGTCTGTTTTACTATTCTTTGCTATTTATGCAAGCCGCAAAACTTCTTACTCCACTGTTTAAGGAATCATTTGTATTGTTCACAATGAGCAGTTTTTTCCCTCCTTTCTTTCTCATTAAAGTCACAGTGGCATCTTAAACAGTCTAATTGATATGTAACCTCTGACTCCTGCCATGATACCATCCCCCAGGGGTTATTATTGTTTATTAAATGCTGCGGCATTCATGTTTCAATCTACCTGTTAAAATACTGATCCAGTTTGAAGAAATGGCGGCTTTGAGGATGACATGCTTACTGTCAGTGTCAGGAAGGTTTGCGACCTTGTAAAGTGAAGGGAGAAATGAGGGAGGAGGGCGAGGCATTAATGATGATAACTGGGCCTCCTTGGCAGAATAAAATCCAAATAGCACCAGTGATCCAAATACACCCCCCCACACACACACACACAACTCTTAACACACACAAAGAAACACATTTAAATCTCCTCTAACGAAGCGCCTCTCAATTACACCTCTCCCATTACCATACACTCGTTGGGAGGAGGAATATGGAAATGGCTAAAATAAAGGGGGGAGAGACAGAAAGAGGCAGGGAAAGGGTGATATATCCATTGAGCATCGGTATGGCTGATTCCCATGGTGAGTGCATGGATGGGGGAGGAAGTTGAAACAGTGTTGGACTAATTAATACAGTGTATAGTAGGAGGACTGGTGTGGGCTTTCACTAACTGTGACACCTGCTGACTCCTAAACGCACGTTGTGTTGTTTTAATATGACAATTATGCCATTACCATATCTGAGAGATAGCATGGCCCCCCTAGGAATCCACCCGCGCTCTCTTTAGAACCTTTTAGCTCCGCTTCAAATTTTTTATCTTTTCATGCTCCTGCTTTCGAATAAGGATTCACTTTCACTTTTAGCATTAAATGCATTTTTTTAACAGCATGATTTGCGTTAATTCATGAGCGTGTGACAATTTGAATTTTTACATCTGTCAACAGATGTGGCAGAGGAACAGTCAACAGATGTAGCCATGACTTGCCTGTGAACCGATGATCGTTTTGCCAGTGACTGTTGATGACATAGTAATCACAGCAGTGTGTTTCAATTTGCTGGATAAGTAATTGACAGTATGTGTAAATATTAAAGGTTATTAACATAATATGCATCCCCAATCAGTCAGACACTTTTACTCATGGCATCGATACAAACCTTCAGGACTTCACTGTGATTTTGAAATCTTTACTTCACATTTATTTTTCTTCGGAGGTCTGTAGCTGGTCCTCTTTTTATTCACCTGCTCACCCTCTGTGACTATCACTGCTCACACTGAAAACCAGCCTCTCCCTCTGTTTGTTTTCAAGCAAACCAGAAATCCAAAAACATGACGTCCTCTGAAGTAGGAACAACTTAACTAATCAGGCTGAATTATATCAGTCAGTGACCCTGTTGTATTTCTTTATTTGTAAATGCGGTGGGATGCAGGTTTTATGAAAGGTTATTTATTCTTTTGTCGCACTAACAGACTGCTGTAGTCTTCAGTGTCGTGAAGAGCCCCCATTGTTCACCCCTGGGTGGTGCTTATGTATTTCATACAGCATGAACAGAAAACCAGTGAGGCCCCACTCTGTTTAGGCCCCAGTGGAGCCAGGCTGTACTGTGGCCCCATGATGGAGAGAGGTGTCTCTGCAAAAGTGAAAACAAATTCTCTCCTTGGCTGGTGTGAGCTATGGCACTGTGAGGCTTTATTGTCCCGGCCAAGGTGATAAGGCAGAGTAATTGCGTATTATACTGTCCGAGAATGTCAGGTCCAAACTGAGCGCGAGTGCCCCATCCATCAACACGTGATGGTGTGTTTATGTGTGTGTGTGAAACTGTGTTCTACACTACACATGCGTGCTTGCATGATGCAGTGTGTTTGAGCTTATGTGCATACATGTGTGTGTACATGTGTAAGTGTTTATGGGTTTACATCTGTATATTCACAGCTATGTTTTCATATCAGATTGATCATTTTTGGGGGGCTCAAATTGAGGTGTGTTCATGTCCATGTATGTATTTCCATGTTTGTTTGTTTGTTTCTTGCCCATGCAGGGCTTCGCTGAGACATGTGAGTGTGAGTGTGTGTTTGTGTGTGTCCGTGGGCAGGTTTAGATAGAGCCTGGGAGCAGGTCAGACAGCATCATTAATCAGCAGAGGGTTGTGTGTGACTCTCTGAGCTGACATCATTACATCGTACACCCTGCAGTAGCTCAATGCTTGGCCTGTCCTATCTGAGCCGCCCTACGCCCCACAAATTTACACACACACAAAAATACACCGCTATTCATATACCTTTCATACAATTGCAAAAGATACAGACTGTATAATGGATGTCTCCAGATATATCTTTAATACATTCTCTAAGCCTCTAGATCCACTTGCAGTCCCTCAGCAGTCGTCACCCACTGCTCCCAGCTGCATTACACACCAGGCTGAACAACTGTGAGGAAAGAAAATATCTAAGAGATATGTAAGAGCATGACAGAATATCAAAGTATTTGCAAGATGTAAATATTGTTGTGTGAAAGCGGTTTTTAGTCGTCTGTTAGTTCTGGGCCTGTTTCACAGAGGCGTATTTAGGCAATGAATGCTTTGAGAGTCTGTCCAAACACGGCTGCTCCCTCAGCTCCAAAGCCCAACTTGAGTTTTCGTGTGTATGTGTGTGTGTGTGTGTGTGTGTGCATCAACATTGCAACAAAATAGACTGTTAGTACAGCAAAACTTTTCTCGGGAACATTGCCAAGCGTTTATCTTGTGTTTTCTTCCTCATGACTCTCATCTCTTCATCTTTGCCTTTTTTTTTATTTATTCTAAAAAGGAATGAGGCCTTTTATCTTTGTTTGTCTCCCTCAGATCTAACTGTGCTGAGAATATCCGGAAGCACATTCTCCATACGGGAAAACACGAGGGGGTGAAGATGTACAACTGTCCCAAATGTACCTATGCCACCAACTCTCCCATGGAGTTCAGAAACCATCTGAAGGAGAGCCACCCTGATATCGAGAACCCAGACCTCGCCTACCTACATGCAGGTAATGTGCTCTTAAGAGAGCTCTGTAAGATAATAGAAAACAAAGTATTTTGACAAATAAGCCCTATCTACACAGGAGTGTGCTGAGTGGTTGGGCTTATCTTTGCATGTGCCTTATCTCAGTGTCAGTCACTGTCTCAGCATTTATATAATTCAACAAAATTCCTGTTCCAAATGAAAACCTATTGTCAGAAGTAAAGCTTGTAAATACTGCGCCTGCATTATTACACAAAAGGCCCTTGAAGTCAACCTGAACACTGAATGGTAAAAGATTGTTGGAGATTGATTTACAGTCTTACGCACTCACATCCAGGAGCTTCCTCGTACTATTATGCTGTTCCACTGGAGTAGCTGAGAGTTAAAGGGACACTCCAAACATCTTATGATCTGTTGACTGGTTGACTGGGAGGAATATCTACCATGTTGAAAAATAGTTGCTTTGTTCAGTTCTGTTTTTCCATCTTTATGGAGTTGAAATACATTACTGGAGTGACCCCTTGCACCCCAGTGGTAGCTGGGACCATATTATGTTCTCCATGCACTATTTTTGTGTCTCCAACAGCCAAACTGTCCATACCACCATCCATTTACCAACCTGCCCCTCTAATCTTCATGTTATTGTGTGCACACTTACATAATCTATAGTCTATAATTTTGGACAAATTGCTGAATGAAGCCAAGTAGCAGCTACTTCCTCTGCAGCAGGGCTCCATTATTCCACAGAGGTCAAAACATCCACAAATCTTGAGTGTGTTTTTGTCGCTGGATCAAGTCTTGCCATTCAATGCTGATGGAGGGCACCCAGCCACAAAGAGGCACCACTCAAAGATTGCTGGTCTAGCCATCCCTGCCAATCACTCAGGACACAGAGACAGATGAAATCGTGTTCCTCCTCTATTGCTTCCTTTGTATCCCAGTGTTCTTCCTTTGTCCTTGAAGGCCACCAAATCCAATCGGTGGAGTGCTTGTCCTTCAGAGGAGCAGAGAGGACAGCCTTTATCCTGTTATCCCTCTGACCTTGCATAAAAGCAGTAGACTTGGAGAGGAGCACCATAGGAGAGAGGCCAGGCAGGGACATTACTGAAAAATGGCTACATCCTGGTGGCACTGTGGTTTATTTCCCTTTGAAACTGAATGGATCGTGCCTTTGTGCTGACTCTGGAAATTTAACGTTTTTTGATTGTCTGAAAGAGGGCTTGTTCTTCATATAATTTCTTTTCTCAAATTCAAGGACCTACTTTTCTCTTTGATCTCCTTTGCTTGCACCTCTTAACCTCCCCACACAACCTTTTTACCTTCAACTTCTCTAAACACCGCCCTTTTTCATATTCTCCGTACTCTCTCACCTTTAACCAAAGCACAACTTCACGCCTATTCTTACCCTTTCACCCTAGAATTTCCCTCACCTTTGTTTGTCCTTACGTGTGGTTGACCTTTGCTGAAGAAGACAGTTGCACAGATTCATTTTGTTCCTCTGTTTGATCTATTAGGCCACACGAGAACATAACAGACTCAAAAGGGAGATTTCTCTGTATGTGCCATGGCCACTGTTGTGGCCTTCCACCCAGCTATACTAGGCGGCATACATTGTGGGTTCAGTTCTGAGTTGTGCGGTAGAAGGTCAGGTCTTGACTGTAACACACATCGTCTCTCAGTCATCAGGAAGAAGCATAACCTTCTCTTCCAGTTGAGTTAAGCAGCATATTTTCAAGATGTCATCTCAATACAGATATGAACCAAAAAATGATCCAGAAATACAACTCAAGAGTGTTTCTCTCCCTGGAGGTGAAATGCTTCACTGCACCAGTTTCCAGAGAAAATACACTGATCCCACCTAACTTTCTTTGACACATTACATTTGGGTTGAATTTTTGCCTTGTGATAGCAACACAAATATAAATGAACCATTACAGAAATGCAGATAATCAAGCAACTCCTCACCTCTTTAAAGTCACAGCAGTCAAAGTATAGGTGGTTTGAAAGTACACTTGTGATTTCTTCCTCTTTCAAAAGAGGGAAAAGGGTGGTGGTGGCGGTGGTGGTGGTGGTGGTAGCAGAAAGAGCAGTGTTTCATCTAAGTAGACAGAACGAGACCAAAAGAAAGAGACAGGGGAAAAAAAGATTAAGAAGGTAGATGTTGAATTAACCTGCTTGTGATTGCTCTCTGTCAGAGTGGCACCAGGGCCAGCAGGGAGAGGCAAATCGTCTGTGATGGCCCTTCCCGCTGTTCCCCCTTTGAAAGACACAGATCAAACGCACCCTAGTCATGGGCCCTTGCAGCTCCTCGCGTTGTATTGATTGACACCCGAACGTCTCCGCTGCTGCTCTGTCTTTCCATATCACTCTCTCTCCCTCTTTTCCCCCTCTCTCCGTCTTCCCTTCTTTATTCAGCGTCGCACTTCGAATTAAAGCCCTTCTCAAGGATGAAAGCAGAGGACCTTTGCAAACGAAGGAAGAGAGGGAATTAGACCCAGCAAGTGATGGAGGGGAATGATGATTAGAATTTGAGGGGGGAAAAAAAGAAGGAAAAGAGAAAGGAGGTTAGATATGTGAGGGGAAAATGTTGCTGATAGGACACATTTTAATAAAATGGTAATGACAATTGTCTTCCTTGTGCGATCTGCAGAGAGATATGCCATAAAGAAGTGGCGGCATCTGTGTGATCTCAGCATAGATAGCACTGCAGCAGAGGTAGAGCTACAGGTACCTCATAGTGCTGCGACTTTGCTAAATTATCCCTCTACTAGAACTTTCCCTCTAGTTAAAATGCTGCTGGTACGCTGTGACTGGTGTAGCGTCGGGAGATGGTATAGTTTCCTCTTTCTTTGCCGTCTCCCTCCAGCGAGGTCAACGGTAGTTGCAGGGCAGTGGCTTTGTTAAATCAGCCTCCTGTCCTGTTTAGTACCAAAACACACACACACAGGTGGGATGTTGCCATTAGCTTTGTCAGAGCATCTTCATTTCACTATTTTTAATTGTGAAATATTTCCCTAATTTTCAACCAAGGTTATAATTGCACATCCTGAGGGCATAGAGATCAAATGCTTTGTAATTAGCTAACAGCGACCAAGTACTTGGATGTGCTGCTTAGTGCCTAAACAGATATAACAAATAAATAAATAAACTTCTTCAAGGCATTGTTGCTGCTTTATGCAGATTCTATTTTCCTTAATAATGCATGATGGATGGCTACTTAGGAGGGCTAGAGGAGACCTGGCCTTGTAAGTGATGATCTTAATACACAGTTACAACCACAGGCAAATTCATTTGTTTGCATATATTTTTCCTTATTAAACAAATCTGTAAACAAATATGGATTTCGATGGCTTTTACTTAAGTTATGCATCTCTGTGCCTTGGCGACTTCCCTCCCTCACTTTCACCTTCTGTTCATCATGTAATGAAACATTACTCTCCTGAGTTTTACTTGCGTATTGTGTTACAGCAGCGTGTTGGATTGTGGAGGACAGGTGTGTATGTCATGCAAATGTGTCCTGGTATCCCAGCGCATATGACACCGTGTCGACGTTGTGAAAAAAGCCACAGACACCGGCGTTAAAATCAACATCTGTTTCCAATAACAATGTGTTATATGTGACATGTTTTTATGTGGGAAAATATGTGAAAAAAAGCATCACAGTTCTTTGAAAAACACCTATAGGACATCAAGTCGTCAGCGTTAGTGATGAACCTGCGTCTTTGTGTCACCGTCCTTATGTTGCTTTCACATGATGGGCAGTAATGAAAAAAGTCATTCTGTTCAGTACAAGGTAAAATCAGATGAACAGAGTGGCTCATTGTGCCGATGCTGTC
This sequence comes from Selene dorsalis, assembly GCA_900303245.1. Taxonomy (NCBI): domain Eukaryota; kingdom Metazoa; phylum Chordata; class Actinopteri; order Carangiformes; family Carangidae; genus Selene; species Selene dorsalis. Next base: position 13,735 of record OMNW01014267.1, read on the forward strand.
ACAGCATAAATCTAATTATTGAGTTGTATCCTGCAGAATCAACAATGAGAGATTTCTGTGCTTAATGGGAGGCCAAAAAAAGGATAAAGTACTTTTAACTTCTCAGAAAAGGTCAAACTATGATGAAAAGTTATGTTTAATTAACTAATAGAAAAAAAAGAAATCATACGCGCCTTTTCTGATTTTCAGGTGTGAATTTAGTGAAAGGTCTGGTTAATATGACCCGAGACATGAGTGGATCTTACCTTTTGTTGTTAAGTATGTCAGTTTGTATAACTGTTTCTCCTTTGTGTTGCCAATTTCCTCATTTGCACAAAGAAGCCTCAACAAGCCTGCATGTCTAAACTTGAAGGTTAACTAAAGCCACCGATGAGGTGTTAATTGAAGAAATTCCTAATGGAGGAACACCTTTCAGCTTCACTGGGTCCTGAATGGCTCACTTTGAGGACTGACTTCTTCATCCCATTCTAAAATGTCTTTCTTTTGTGTCCCTTAATGTGGTTGCTCTGTGATTAATTCCTATTTCCTTAACATCCACAAACTCCACATGTGGTCTTGCTTGAAATATTATAGTTGAGAAGCAGCTGTTTGATGCCAGGGTGCCCCATGAGACATGCAACAAGGGCCGTATGTGTGTCTGAGTGTGTTTTGGGGGGTTAGCGAAGCGGTTTAGGGGGAAAACGCACATCGTCGGTTGCATGCGTCTCAGTAAACCAATACAGGGCTGGTCTGGGCCGAGCAAGCAGCAATTCCTGCATAATGACCTGCTCCAATGAGCGTGAAAACTCCCCCAACTGGTTGCATTTATCACACATCAGCCACAACAAACGGGCTTTTGTTTCATCCTCATCTTCCATTCCTTTCTTTTCCTTTCCTCCCAGCTCCAATCTGAGAGTCTCCCCTCAGCCGTGTAGTGGCCATTCAGAGCCCTAACTGACAAGTCCCATCCAATCTGTGAGGAGACAGAGAAGCAGTAGGTTCCTGGTTTGCTTTGAATGTCAAGGGATGTCTACGCCGTCTTTGTGCTACCTTTATGCCTTTACAGACAGTTTTTTTTCACACAGTAAATGATGACTGGGAGTGTAGTGTGTCGACTTCTGCCTCTGTCTGAGCCTCAGGACAAGTTCTGTCAGTCTCAGTGATACTTGCTTTGTGCTCCCTTGTGTTGCGATGGCACAGTTATGTTAGGCGCATGCTTATGTTGCACTATTTTAAAAAAGTTGCAGATGGCTTATGTAGGGCACGGCCTGTCTGTTGCACATTGTGAACAGCAGGACAAAAAGATAAAATTGTACAGTTTGCATAGGTTTTCATTACAATGAAACTTAGATCATTTGGTGCATAGAGAGTTGAGGGTTCTGTTTTGCAAGCCGAGCTAACCTATATGTGAAATTAGTTGTTAATTAACAACAACAATAAGTTGTTAATTAACAAATCTCAAATCAAATGCTTAACTTCCATTAAAGTGAAGATATCTGCTGGAGGTTTGCAAGGAAATCGTGTGTGCTCTCACATGAGCATACAGAGCATAGGCAGAGCCATACCCATATATATAGATATATGTGGAGAGAGAGAGATACAGCCTACGTCTGGTGGGGATGCTCATGGGCAGGGCTGTCCCTCTTGTATGGGACAGTGAATATGGGACCAGACAAGCCGCTGGCTCCTATAAACCTTCATCCATAATTCAATCCTCCTTCTTCCTCCATTCATTCACATTCAGCCACAGCTTACAGCTAACCTGCCTAAAAGGAAGGAAGGGAGGGAAGAGGGAAGGAAGGAGAGATAAGAAGTGAAAATATAAGAAAGAGAAGCAAAAATTATAAAGCACACAGGTTGTGGTACAAGGCCAGACTGCTGATGTTTTAGCTCTAGCCCAGCTTGCCCCGTCTTGACCTTTACTGAGTCAACACCACTTCTAGAACCAACATGTTTTCCCTGATCTACATCCTCATTGGCTGAAGTGCTGTTCTGAGATCTCCACCATGACCTTTGCTCTTTTTACTGTGCCAAGGACCCTTGTCTTCCTCCTTTGCCTCTCTAGCCTCCATGTGTCGTGTGTTTGGTGGCTCTCTTAACGTCTCAGCATCTCTAATTACCAACAGGCTCAACTTTCCCAACTAAACAACCAATTACTAGCGCTTTAGCCCAACCCAGTCCCATGTTTCCTGATACAGTGGCCTATTAGGGCCCCTTATTTCTCCCCAAGCATAATTGAATCCCCTGGCTGCTCATCAGTGGGCTAATTTAAGCCAATGTGCAGAGTTGGTAATCAGAGGGGCTGCCTATTAGACTATCAGACCCCAATTAAGTGCCCTCTTATTTCCAACATAACAAGCCACTATCACCAGTGCTGTTATTGTATTTCCCTCTTTAGCCCACAGTTTTGTTTGTGGAAATCTGTGCTCTGTTTGTAGTAAAGGAAGAAAAAGAGGGGAAAATTGGAATAAAGGAAATTCAGTGTTAAATTAGCGCTGGTATGTGGGGCAGCTCATGGGGCTCCAGCCCCAGATGTTTCGCCAAAAGCTGTGAATCTTTTATAAAGTTTTCGATATATCTTCAACTTGGTGTCATTTCCTCTCAGTCTGTCTGACTGGACCAGCAAATCAGTGGAGTTATTTTAGCCACTTGGGAAATATCTGTCGGCTGCCGACAACTTGCAGCTTGATGCAGAACACATGATGGTTTCATTTTCAGCATGCACACAATTGCATTGGCCGAGCCAGGAGGGAAAATGAGTGAGAGAGCACAGAGGAAAGGACAGGAGAAAACTGGTGGACAAGGGTGGGAAACAGGAAGTCGTGAAGAGCTGATGAGAGGGGTGAGAAAGGAGTGAAAAGAGCCGTTAAGAGAAAGAGTGAGGAGAAAAACGTGATGAAGAACCAGGAGTAGAGGAGTGGAGAACTGGTGAGAGAAGACGGGAGAGGAAGTCTGGAGTGAGGAGGAGAAAAGAAAGGAGTGAAAGAGAAAGTGAGGAAAAGAATGAAGGAGAGAAGAGAAGATGAGATGTGGAGATAACAGGTGAGGAGGAAGAGGGACAGGAGATGAAAATGTGTTGATAAGAGGAGTGAAAAAAGAGAAGAAAAGGAGAACAAAGGTAGAGCAGATGTAAGAGAATAAGTGATTTCATATTTTTACATATTCAGTTTATGATTAGAAATCTTAAAAACTTCTGTTAGGTGGACATTTCCAGGGACAGATGAGTGGAGCTGATTTTATTATATAAAAGTGTCTGATATAATAATTAGAGTAAATGTTCCTCTGTCGGTCCAATATTCAGTTGAGATTGAAGACAGTTAGTTGGCCTTGACTGCTCAGTTAGAGCAAGCCAGATTATTATGGCCTGGATTTAAATGTAAATTTGTCAGTGAAACATTAAATCTGTGAACGCTACTCGATGCATCATGTCACAAATAGGTTTCAAGTTTAGTAGTGCTGTGTATGCCAAGGAATTAGGGTCAGTAACGTTAGACAGTTTTACCTCTGATATGTCATAGGAGTGAAAATTATTCACTGTCAAAATTGGTCGTGGATTCACAATGAGACTGATAAAGCTCAGTGGTTACGTTTTATTATGTTTGGTGTTTTATTGTGAAAACTCCTCTGGCGTACTTGTAGTACTACAACAAATCTTTCAATTTGCATATTTAAGGAAAGATTTTATAGACCACTTTGAGGTTGCAGAGTTTTATGTAAAAACACTTCTGCCTTCTGCCTAAATCACAAACTTAGCGATGAAACTAATGAGTGAAATTCAAGCATCTCATTATCATAAAAGAATGTCGGGCCTAATCTGCTGCACAGACTTTTTTTTTACCACATTATTTGGGTTCAATGAGTACACATGTCACCGCAATCTTGTTAGAAAATTTATGGGCAGTGAAGTCTTTAAAAAATTCAAACATCTATCTCCCACTGCCACTTGGGTCTGCCAAAATCTGATGTGGCTTAATGCAGCTTTAACTTGACAAATAGATTTGAAATGGAAAAAAGTTCAGAGATGAATGCCTTCACCACCAGCACCTCTTTCTGTCCTCTCACAACTACAAAATATCTCACTTTTTTTTCTTTTCTTATTCTCTCTCCCTTTTTTCTCTGTCCTGTCTTGGTGACTGGTGCAGTTGAGGGGAGCCAGAGTGTGAAAGAGGCCCACAGAGGGCTGATGAGGAGTGTCTTCGCAAAGCGTGTCTCAAATCCGAGACTGTGTTTCTGTAGATATCGAGTGTGTGTGTCTGTGTGTATGTGTGTGTGTATATATACTGTATATATGTGTGTTTGAGTGTGAGTGTGTGGTTCCAAGAAATAGTATCTGTGCATGTGTCTAAGTCTAAGTGTGCGTGTTTAGTGTTAGTGTCGACTCCCCATAGCCTAATTAAAGGGCGAGGAAAGCCACTCATGGGGAGATTAAACCTAAAAGGGTAAATTAGCACTCAAAAGGGGTGTGGCAAATTCACACATACGCACAGGCCATGAAATCTCCTCTGACACCTGTGAAAAAAAAGGAAAAAGAGAATCAGGAGGATGGAGAGGAGAGAAAAAAAACTTTTGTGCTCTGTGCTGTGTATTTGATGAGATGAAAATCAGAACGGGGCTCTTTATTGAAATTTAGAGATCAGAGTTTTGGAGCTGGTAGGTCTTCAATGCGTGCATGGGTTGACTGATCGGCTGGACGACTTGAATTAGAATTTACTTTACTCATTTAATTACCTGTGGTAAGTGGTTTTGGACTATAGTGTCAGAACCACAAGGACATACATGTCTTAAAATAACAAATTATACTGTATATGATTATGTAATATCAATTTTTATCTTTGTGTTAAACGTTTAGATTCTTCTGCAACTGACCCAATCGAGACCTAAAAATTCAGGTTCTTGTAAGCATTAGCTAAAACATTATTTGATTTTTGTTATGTTTCGAAAGTTGCGCAGAGGGGTCAGTATTTTCCAGCATACCTTTGAAATGTTAGTTATGTTATTTTTTCAGACTTTTGAGATACACATTGAAAAGCAGAAAATTATAAAGGAAAATGGCAATGGACTTAAATGCTGACTTATAATCAATAAAATATGTAGAACATATACAAATCTATGGATCTTGAGCTTTTAGTTTTTGAAGCCACAGTTCCAAAACCCTCCCTGCCTGTTACTGTTGATGTTTTTAAATCATCCATGTCTTCATAGATAACTCATGTACTGTAAGCTCTTTGTTTTAAATGTGTTGTCATTATGGTTACTCCATGACCGTCAGAGGCGCAGAACTATATTGAACAGTCACAGTCTGAGGAGTTCTAACAGCATTAGATTAAATAATTACCTTTGGTCTGTCTTCATCCTTTCATTCATTAAGCCCTGTAGAGTCGATTTATTACATGCAGTGGCCTCTAATACTGGAGTGCATTTGCATGTTGTGTTCTACAGACGCACTTGGATGCACACACATTTGGGGAACACATGAGTGTCACATCATTGGTCACCTTGTTTCATATAAATATCCCACAACTCACCGGTGTGCAGTAACACCCCAGGCAACGATGATATGATTTCTCTGTCAGCCCCTTTTTTTTTTTTAGCCCCCTTACACTTCTTTCACCACGTCAGTTCCTTTCTTGTGGTGCTGTGTGTTTATGTTTGTTATGATCTCTTACCATTTCAGTGTGTGTGTGTGTGTTGAGAGTAAGTGATGTGACTCTGGGCCAGCAGCTGAGCTCTGCCATGCTATCTGTCTCTCTATCTGTTTGCCGGTCTGTCTGTTGTCTCCTCTGTGTTGTCTCTACTCTCTGTTTGACTGCTATCAGACAAGTGTGCTGTTTGAGGGATGGGGTGTATTTGTGTGTTTGTTTTGAGTGTATGTACATGTCATCTGTCAGTGTCTTTCTCCAGAATCAGACATCTAACAGAGAATCTCAGGCTGGCACACAGACATACTGTATAAAGATGCATACACACACGGTTTCACACAGAACTTCATCTCCAATCTTATAGTTCTTTGCCCCAAGGACTTAGTGTGTGTGTTTGCTCATATGAGAAATTTGATGTGTGTGTGTGTGTGGGGGGGGTTACACACACACACACACACACACACACACACACACACACACTCTTACATGTTGTGTTTGTGGGTGTAAGGAAATAGATCTTGGGTCTGTCACGGCTGGGCCTGCAGGCACAAGAGGCCTTAACGGATGTCTCTCTCAGTGAAACACACACACACACGCGCGCGCGCACACATAGGAACAGGTCTCAGACCCCTCTTCCTCCTGGACTCGCGGTGAGGAATACAGATTCAGGCTCCTCTCTAGATAGTGATCAGCCTCGCTGTGGCTTCAGAAATGCTATCTTCACCAGGCGGCTGAATTGATAATACTCCCCCCTACGCATTTTATTACAAAGGCCCAGTTTGTAAAAAGGTAATCATTTACCGTTGCTACTATCTCCCCTGAGCCATACATCTTCTGTCTTCACAGGACAAAGTTCTCCCGCTGCTACCAACGTTGTTTTTTCTTTTCTTTTTTTTTTTTTTTTTTTTTTTTTTACTTTGCCAGTGGGTTTGCAGACGGCTACTTTTAGGTTTATCACCTCCTGCTGCCTCAGAGTTTTACACATACAGCAACCCACATGTTAGAATTAGATCTGCTTGTTAAATGTATGTATTTTTTGTTTGTCTGCATGCGTGGGCGCTCAGTGTTCATATATATATTTGTGCGTGTGGGTGCGTGTGGGTGTGTGTGGGTGTGTGTGTATGGGGACAAACAGGCTGAAAATGACAGTGAATGAAGGACTAATCCTTTTGGGCACATAGCGGAATCCAATACCAAGTACCAAAATCTCATCATTTCAATTATCATATTTATCATATTTATTCATTTTCTCTCAGCCAGGCTTAATGCTGTCTCTCTCTTCTCCTCCCTCTCTCCCTCTCCCACTGCTCCTTCTTCTGTACATTAATCTATTTTTTCCCTCCATTGCTTTCTCCACTGGCGACACGTGAGCCTGCCAGTCATCTTGACTGACAGCACTCAAGTGGCCTACGGAAAAGCAGCTCATTTTTTCTTTTCCTTTCTATTTTTTCCTTTTTTTTTTTGGTCAGACGTTGTGCTGGTGATGCTGGGCCTTATCAGGAAACCCAATTTGTTGCCGTTTCTCTGGGCGAAGGGGTTGCCACTCACGCTGACTGACAGCTCTCAGATTTGCAGACTGCAGCGTAGGGATTTCCTTTAAGTTGTTATGCTTTTCTTTTTTCTTTTTTTTTTTTGTCATCCTGTTGGAGATTACTCCGCCGCACACGGACGTACGTGCATGTACACACTTTACACCCTCACACAAAGACATTGTGGCAGCCGTGCTCCCTCGTCTCCTAACCATTTTGTTTTCCTCTGACCTTAGCCATGAATTTGACTGACAGACAGCGATCTTCGGTCCCGCTCGCCACACAGCGGGTCAAGTTCAGCCTTGTGAACATCTTTGTTTGGGTAATTGTTTTATTCTTGGGGGAGGAACTGAAGGTAAAGAAAATAAACAGTTTAAGGAAAAACTCACAGGATTCATGCAGGGATCACTATTTCTCTTGTTTTATGTTTTTTCATGTGTGAGTGTAAAAACATTGTTTGTTTTCATTGCCAAGAACATTTCATGTGAGATTACAGGCACATGTATGAATTGACATTCCCCTCTCAACTGTGTGTTTTGCCTTTTCTTCCCACCTGTGTGTGTATGGAGGAGTGTGTAGGCTGAAATGCGTTTGAAAACACGTCTACGCATGTCATCATGTATGAGTTTTTTTTGTGCGTCCCTGTCTATGTATGCATCTGATGCCTGAGCACTTGTGTGTGTCAGCTTCCATGCGTGTGCGTTTGTGTGTCGAGTATGACCTCCGAATCCTGAGGCTTATCGTGGCGGTGTTCCACATTATTGATAGCGAGCGGAGATATCGACAGGCCAAGCGCCGGCAGCTTCCAGCAGCGCCGGCAAGCAGGATGGGACTTTGATATGACATATTGTGCGTCTCAGCACAAGCCATAAATAATTCTGACACGTTTTTGTATGCATGGGAAAGTCCTTGATTCAGCCTCCCATAAAAATAAACTTCTATTATGGAAGGTATTTGTCAAGTGGGTGCGTGATGGATGGCCCGGCGTTTACCCCGTGGCAGGACGATGGGTTATGGATGCCCGCCGCCCCTTGCCGGGGGAGGAGTCGCACCCAGCAACGCTGACACCAGAGTAATTACTGCCCTCCTCAACGGAGGGAGGGAAGTGGAGGAGGGATGAGGGCAGAGAGGTGGGGAGGGTGTTTTATACATACACCTGCACCTCCCTCCCACCTTCCCACCACACTGTCCTGTAACACCAACAGTATAAAGGGATGAGGCTTATGAAGTCTGTAAGGCCTGTGATGATTGGACACAGATGGATGGACAGACAGATATTGAGGTGGACAGATACAGTAATTAGATAAATATGACTTAAGACATTTCATCTATTGAGCGGTTGGTTGGTTGATTGATTGATTGATTGATTGATTGATTGATTGAGTGGTCGATTGATTTGCAGTCACTCCTCAAGAAGAACACATGGGCTCGTGGGAGTGGCCATGCTGCTTCTCTTGATCCTATTCTGAGTGAAATGTTCATGTCAGTGCCTCCTTATGTAAAACTATGTTAATCATGAGGAACGTTGCTCCCATTTTGATCACAGGCTCGTCTTACTCCTTGATACTGAAGTGATAATTGATTAAATCAAAAGAGTTTGACAACAGTTTTAATAAGATAAACTTTATTGATACTATACTGGGAAATTCACATAGCTGCAAAAATAAATACAAGAACTGACATGCAGTATAGAAGAGCTTAGAGAAATTACATTATGATCACCTGCTCTATTAAATGCAATGCTGAGTAACACAAATTAGAGCTGTAAAATAAACACATAAAACAGTAACTACAAAGTGACTGAGACTGAAAGTGGTTTTAAATGGTCATAAATTGAAGGAGAATTTGCCTCTTTAGTAAAGGAATGTCTTTTAATTTTTGGACAGTTGACTGAACAAACAATTTCAAGATGTCACCTTGGATTTAATCGACAAAATAATAAGTTGGTCAGGATGTAATCAAAATAATTATTCATTTCAGACATCGCTTGTTTACTTAAGATGATAAATATTTTGCCATGATGCAAATCAGCACTTAAGTGATTAAAGTCTAATGTTCAGTTTAGAGCTGGTATACCAGCAAAGTAATACATCTAATCTATCCAGATAAAGGATGCATAACTTGATCTCATAGAGCAGAGTATAAGAATAAGAGTACTTTAGCAGAGCATAGGTGTTTGTGTGTTAGTTTGCATACATTCTCAAGCTTTGTTCACGCACTTATGAATATGTACAGGCATTTGTGTGTGCTAATGAGCGACTGCGTGCGCATTTGTACGTCAATCTGTGGGGCCCAGCAGCCAGATTGAGTTGAGGCTTAGGTGCCATCTGAGGAGGAGGAGGAAGGTAGGCGTGGGGTGAGGGATGGGTGAGAGATGGATGCTCTTCTAACCGCCACTACCCCTACTACCCTGCGTGGGTGTGTGGGTGGGGCAGGTGGTCAGGGTGGAAGGCACGGAGCCAGCTCGTCAGTGGGAGTGACACCTGTTCACCGGTGCCCACCCCCTTCATCCATACAGCTGCTCCACTTCCCCTGCCTCGACCCTTTCCCTCACTTCATTGCTTTCCCCTTCCTACTCCTCCTCCTTAGCAGGCAGCGTGGAGGAGAGGCTCGTCACAGCAGGCCGGGGAGCAGTGAGTAGGACCGGTCCAGATGTTGTTACATGCAAGGAAGGAGGAGGGTTTTGTCAGGACACAAACACAAACTCAGACAATTACTGTAACATCAGCAGATTGCTTCAGTGCCACTGAGGGAGCTGTTAAGTGAGGTGATGGGTACAAGATGGTGTGTGTAAGTCAACTGGTATAAGCCACACACATACACACACCATCTTCAAAGGTTAACATAGACCTAAAATGTTTTTTGTTTTTTTTTGTTTGTTTTTTCACAACAGTTTTTCAAACTAAATTTTATAATTATTTCAAAGTTCAGCAAAAAGTTTTCATAGTTAAGAGCAGATTAATTTGCAGTAAGTTAGTGTTATCGTCTCAAACTGTACACCTACTACACTGACAATCATACAATACATCCCAGCTGCTGCTGCTGCTGCTGCTGCCGCCTATAACAAGAGAAAAACTGCAATGCAAACACTCTGATGAACAAAAGTATTGAAGAACTTTCAAGAGGTCTTCAAAAATCATCTTACCTAATTTACTTTGCATGTGTGATGATGATCAGTGTTAAATTTCTGCTCGGCTCCGTGCCTGCAGCAGCCGTGCACAGAGAAATTATGTTTTTGAGGTGTTCATCCATCTCTCCGTCAAGCGACAAAGGTCAAAGTCACTGCGACTTCACAAAATACATTTTGGCCATAACTCAAGATTCCTTTTTTCTTTCAAATTTCATTTCATTTCCTGTGTAAAAAACAGAAATCGTAGGTGCCCACCTTTTCACTGTGGTTATTGTAAAGATCTTCTGTACTGCCAGGTTCAGGATGTGTGTGAGGTAGCTGTGGTTCAGAAATTGTTGGAGATTGTGTGGAGAAGCATTCATACTTGAAGCGTCATTTACTGTCATGGCCACAGCTTTGTGTTCTGTCAGTCTAAGCATTAAGACATATAAGGAAATTGATTATACTTTATTCCTTGCAATTAACACACATAATACATTCAACATCTAGCAGAACAAGAACAACGGAGTCACCTCAAGTCAATTTTATGCACGCAATATCCCTATGTCACAAATCCCAAATACACTTATTAAATTCTATTGAATTCTTTCAAAGTCTTCACTACGTATATTATGTATAGTGCAGTATATGAGCCTTGACAGGCATGGATGTAAACTGCAATTTGACTGGCTGGTGGAGGAATACAACCGTCAGATAGTAATTCTAGTGTCAAGCTAAATAGCTGATAACCTGTTACAGAGGTTAACCCTCCACTGCACACACTGCATACAAATGTAGACAGAGGCAGACAGTATTAATAAATGCTTGTTTGCATGGAGCGGGCCTTGTTTAACCTGGTAACCCCCTCCCAAGGTCCAGATAGGTGGATTGAAGCTGCTGTCGGTTGCTACAGATGGGAGGGTCAGGGAGAGGAACAGGCCTCGGTCAATAGGCTTAGAAGACCATCAGGGACTATTGATTGTGGCGGACAGTGAGGCCAGCTCTGCACTAATTGTTTCTTTACTAGCCTGTGGCAAAGACAACAGTCACAGGCAGGGACTCATGAATCTTACATCTGTTTTGTTGCGAAAGCACCAGGAGTTAATAGCCTTTGATTACCGAGGGGTTTGTGTGTATGTGTTTTTCATGTAGGTGTGTGTGTGCATGTCTGTGTGGACGTGGGAGAGACACATCTAAAAATGCGTATGTTACATGTTTATGGGAGTAAGAACGAGTGCACAATAAAAATTTTGGTAAATGCTATATATGTCTATATCATTTCTTAATTTCTGAACATGTACGTTTAGCTGAAGGAAGAGCGTCATTCTAATTAAACACAGGCCGCTAAAGCTCTTGGCTTATAGTATGTCAGTAACAGTGGTACTATATGTTAATATAGTTAATATAATATTATTTTATTTCATATGTATATTGATATACTGTGTGTGTCATGACTGGACCATTAGTTGTAGTAGTGAGTATTTGCCCTGAAATCCCCTTTCTGCACGAGCCTGAGTCACTCACATTAAATATAGTTCACCATTCAGTTGCCAATTCAGATTATTTCAGCACAGGTTACCTCGGCTCACCGATTACTCTGTGATACAAATAGATTCTCCGCTCACTCTCATAACCTCCCTGCTTGAGTTCTGTCCTGCCAGTGTCAGTTTTACTGGTGCTGTGCATCTTGTTGGAGGTTTCAGAGGCCAGCGTCCTGTACAGGAGTCAGATCTGCTATTCTAACCCCGCCGCAGTAGCCAGGCTGAATTCAGCTGCGTGCGGTTTGTTTATTGCGTACAGCAGCAGAGTTTGTTTGTGGCCGGCTGTCAGAGCGGCCGGCCCGTTGTGATGAAAGACACTTGGACCTTCCCATCCATTTCACATTTGCTCCAATCAATTATTCAACAGGACAGCCAATTAAAAATGAGGGAGAGCGGTCAGGGCCTCGCCCCCCGAAGGCCGCCACTAGACAACTCTCTCCGTGAATAATTGGTGCAATTAATTTAGCATTGAGCAATAAAGGAGTTCTCACTCTCCTCTCTCCCTCTATCTCCTGCTCTCTCTCTCTCTCTTTCTCCCTATATACTGCAGAACCTCTGAAAACACCAGTCATTACAGACACACATCACAGCAACACACACACTGCAGCAGTAATAATAGTGGAACATTCAGGAACTATTGTATAACATGGACAGGTGCGGGTGAGGCCGGAGCTTCCAGTGGCAATTTGCCCCTCTTTTTTATTTCCAGCAACAGTTTATCTGTCATTAGATTAGATTGTTATGAATCTTTACAAGATAATTGTTGGTGAGTAATCTTACTGAATAACGAGTTTTCTAACAAGAATCAAAAGGCAGACAACTGGAAAAAAAAACATGTTTTGTGTATATTGGTGGATATTTTCTTTATAATGATCACCAGCTAGAGGTAATGCTTTATCTAGCTTGTTATTTCCCGACTGTATCACGAGAAATGTGGTTACACTCTCTAACAAAAACACAGCTGTGCCCTCTAGGAGACACACACATATTCGCGGGACTCAGCAGGAGAGAGTCTGAGCCAGTTTCTGGAGCCTTGCTCAGACTGTAAATTATTGCCATACAAAGGAATTATTCCATTTACTTGATTCTATACATTTCTCCCTCTTATTGTCCCTTATCTGAAATTATGGTTAATTTGCTGCTGCCCTCACAAGATGGTGCTTGTACCAGTAATGGCACCCACGGCAAGCACACACACATATGGTAATAAGGACACTCAGAAGGAGGGTAATAGTGACAGCTAAATTCCACAATAGTTTTGATTTGTTCAATCAGTATTATGACGAACCGAACACTCACCTCACCCCCC